>BQNB010008723.1:10131-89022 GCA_026074375.1 Tanacetum coccineum
ATTTATTGCAGACACATGATCTTTTTGTACTTTTGTTGTCGGTATCTATATTCAGCTTATTTCGTAAATGTTTGCAAGTTGTAATAGCGCGACTTGCTTTTATGGCAATTTCTCTACTTTTTTATTCGTTTAAACATCCTGTCTCATTTTTGTTTGTGTGACGTACCTATGTAGTATGCTTAAGATTGGTTTGCTATATCCGAGCTACCTAAACTCAGCCAAACCTAACCGTGTCTATCTCTTTAAATTATGAACTGAAGCCACATTTAAATTTTAGAATCGGTAAGCGCCCAAAATGGTTCACTTGTCCACCAATTCTTAAGGGGTGTTTGTTTCGGCTTATATTACCGGGTTATGGATTATTTGGTTTTGGGCTTATGTTTCATAAGCTCACTTTATGTGGCTTATTTTAAAGCTTTTAGGCTTATGTAGGTTCATTATGACATAATAAACTTATATAAGCTGAAAAGTTTCAAAATAAGCTACAAAAAAGTGAGCTTATAGAACATACTCAGGAAACCAAATAAGGCATAAGCCAAAACAAACACCCCTTACATAATCCCACCACTTATATCTAGTTCTTTACAGTGTAGAAATGAGATAGTGCAAAAAAATGTTAGACCTCATGTAGGTATCCTACAACTTCAGAACACTTAATCTTCATGAGTCATCCAAACCACCTGCTTATCATCTACAACCTAAAATCGAAAACCCACAAAAACAAAACCTAAGATTTCACATTAAAAATCAAAATTTTATCTATATATTAAGTAACGCGCTTCACGCCACAGCCTAACAAAGTGATCACACATATAAACCTAATGAAAAACATAACAACAAAACTAAAAACCAATAAAAAACACCTTAAATCATCAAACAAAAAACAACCTAGATGATAAAAACCAATAAAAATGAAAACTTTACCTCATTAAGTTTATCCAAGGTCACAACAGCGTTAGCTTGTTGTTTAGGCTTACCAAAAACACGCGTAAACATGATGAATCTTCAACCCATGTAAAACTAATTCAAGAGTTTTGATCCTTGATCAGTCAATTGAATTCTTGCACAAAAAACCCAATTTGTATCTTTAAATTTGATGCATAATTTTTTAAACATCAATATGTAAATAGAGTGAATTTGATTAAAATTAAATAGTTGGGTACCATTGAATCTTTATAAAAAAAGATTAATTATCAAAAGTTTAAAAGGGTGAAAACTTACACTTTCTTGATTAAGGAAACTCGTATCGCCTCGTGTGGCACCGACCACTGTTCTTCTCACCTGGTGCCCATATTTTTGTTCGTGTCAATGGTTGTGGTTGAATCTGGTATGTGGCCAGAGTTGGTGGTGATTGAATCTAGGTTTGAGAAAGAAGATAAAGATGTAGGTAAGATGTGTTTTTTATTTATGTTTTTTGTGGGTTACGAATGAGGAACACGTATTTTTATTATCAAATAATACTTCATAAAGATTAGTGTGTGAAGTGGTTAATATTTTAATAATAGGTTTACTGTTCACTCAATTTTCTGTTATTTTAAGTATAAATCACTGTTCACTCGAATATTAAATTATTATAATCGAGTTAGATCTACTGTTCACTTAAATATAAATCACTGTTCACTCAAATATTAAATTATTATAATCGAGTTACTGTTCAATCTGTGTCTATCAAAAAAATAATAAACGTATGTTTTTATAATTAATTTATCACTACTGAAAACCTTTTTAATTTTTTTTACGAGTTTATCACATTACACTTACTCAACATTATTATTATAAATTAAGAAAAAAAGTTAGTTAAGTAATTAGGAGTAAATGTGCCATTTTGAAAAGTACAATTAAGAAAAAACCGCAACTATTATTTTCATATTTTAACAAAAAACGGATTATATTTTCAGGAAAATGCTACATCCACAAAAATTTTACAAACAAACTTCCACAAAATGACTTGTCACCAATTAAATCATCTTATTCATTTCTCTCTCTTCCTTTTAATTTTCCATCATCCTATCAATGCATGCCAAATCCTTTTGTGAAAAATTCTTTTGTGAAACCTTTGTGGATGTAGCATACCTCATATGTTCATTAGTTTTTATGATCATAGCACCATGTCAAATTAATGGTGGTGATTTTGCTCAAAAGAGAAAATTAATAGGTGGTGATGATGAGTGAAAATTTGTGAGATACACATGTTGTGTTTTGTGTTGTTACATATTAAAAATATATATAATCATTAGTCTACTTCGAAATATCCACAAGTAAGAGGTTAGTATTTTTTAACCTAACACACTGCCATACTAATTCACAAAGTTTGATTCATCGTTACACGTACTTAAACCAGGTAAAGCCCTCTGGTACACTCCCAAAATATGTGCAGTGGAAGGTAATCCGACGGCGTAACTTCATAGCATAAAGTCACAAGTCATATTGAACGACCTCTACATAAGTCGTTTTAAAAGTACATCGTTTGATTCATTTGAATAAATAAGCTTTCAACATGACAAATAGAAAGTTTTACATCAAAAGTAAAATACAATTAACCGAGTAGCGTTCATGAAACAAATCTTCAATGCAATGCGACCATCAATGAGTAACCATGCACTTCAAAACACTTCAAAATGCTAGCAAAGAATGTAAGTTATGAACCTGAGAAATACATGCTAAAGCGTCAACATAAATTGGTGAGTTCATAGGTTTCGATAAGTTAAAATGTAGACCACAAGATTTTAGTGACTACTGCTTCACTTACAGTATCATGAAAAGGTCTAGTGACTGCTGCTTTACTCACAGTATCATGAAAAGGTTTAGTGACTACTCCTTCACTCACAATATCATGAAAATATTTAGTGACTACTGCTTCACTCACAATATCATGAAAAGTGTGATTATTATAACACCCCCAAAATCAGGTAGCAGCGAAATGGTAACAATGGGGTGCTACGTCAAAGTACAACAATCAAGATATAGGAAACGACCATAAATGGACGTTTAAGACAAGATTTCATTCGATGTCATAGCAAAATATCAGAGTTTATACATTAGGTCCCATATGTTTTAAAAGTCATAAACATTTCAAGTACATATTTAATTAAACAAAAGCTTCATAATACCAAAAGATGACTTAAGTTTTTATAAAAGATAGAAGTTTGCATTAAATATAGATAAACACAGAATCCGTCTTCATTGATATCCGCCACGGCTCCCCTCCAATCTTCATACCCTAGGACCTGAAATTACATGCTAAAAGTCAACACAAAGGTTGAGTGAAATCATAGGTTTATCGGTAAAAAGGGTGGACCACAAGATCGAAGTAATAGTAGACTCTGAAACACATTCAGTAGTCCAAAACGTTTATTATTGCACTAAGCTCATGACCCCGAAGCCTTAACTAGATTTGTGCCCCAATCAGAATATAGGATGCTTGCCAACAACCTAACACCTCTCAATGTTAAATGCACCTTGATCAAACTAGTGACCCAAGGAAAGGTGGGGATTGTCAGTCCCGATAGATCTATCCACAACACTCGCGCTTACTACAATAGCAATTAACGGTTCATGATAAATAGGGACTTCACGGCAATAAGGTAACTTAGCAATAATATTCAGGCAGTAATCTGGATAGCATACACTTTGTAAACACTTTGAAAACACTTAGAAAAACACTTGTGTCCAATAGTAAAACAAGCAATGTAATTCACCCCGTAGATTTTGTAAAACAATCACGTAGTAAAAAGGGGGCTATGAACTCACCTCGAGTGAATGGTAATCAACAAGTATTCACAATAGAAAAATGCGTCACGAAGGAATCCGAAGGCAACCTAATCCAATATAGGTCGTATAAGTACTAAACACTTTGATTATTTATAGGTCGTATAGCTCATCATACTATCGTTCGGGCTATCATAATTAAGAGGTCATGTAGTGACGTATGAGGAGCTAGGACACTTTAAATCGTAAATCCAACAACTCGTCGATACGCCACCCCGAAGAGGCCTCATTATGAAACTCCCTAGTAATATAGTACTTTGATTAACTAATACCACATATAATTCTATATAGCTACATCACCATCTAATCGTTTTAGTGAAATCATATTTATAAAGTAAAAACGTTTATAAGTATACTTTAGTAAAACTGGCGTAACTTTCTCGTTTTAAGTCCGTTTCTTTCGTTTCTTACGTCCACGCCTTCGTATTAAGACGAGTTATCAAAATATAACATTTTCAAAATTTGAGTTTTTCTGATGAATAGTGATTTTACTGTTCATAATAGTTATATATTTATTTTTATAGATTTAGTTATCGTAAATCTCGTAAATGTCGTAACTTATTCGTTTTAACTCCGTTTTTAGCGATTCTTTCGAGCACGTCTTCGTATTTAAAAGTTTTATCGATTTATTGATGTTTTAAAAGTATAAGTTTCTGTGGTGAATAGTAACTTTTATAAAAATAGTTTTATAAAAGTATATATTTAACGTAAACTTGAAATCGTCGTATCTTTTTCGTTATAAATCGGTTTTTTTCGTTAGAAAATCGGGTATTTTCGAGTCCTTTACATGCCCACGATCCCTTGGACATGGTATACTTATAAACATAAAATAGAGGGTAAATTTTCGAATTCAAACTGCCCCTCAATGGTTTTGTCTTGTTACAAATATTTTAAAAGGTCGTTTTTAAGACTTTTATCTAAACCAATTTGTTACAAGTTCATTACAACCCTTGTTAAACTGATATGTATTACATACTTAGGGTTCCTAGTACATGAATATTCCAACCTACATAACACATTAATAAGAGTAACAAAATTATAAATCACAAGCAAAAATGGATTTATATGTTTTCAAATGCTCTAAATGGTATTTTCACTACATAGAACTTATATACACATAAAATAATCGCATGTCAAAGCATATCAGGCGAGTTTTTTTGTAACCTTATGGGATGTAATATATAACCAACACAATCTAAAACCCTTGTTTAGGTATAAACCCAAGCTTACAAGATCTTGAAACCCTAAAAACCTTAATTTTTCTATTTTTTTCCTCTGCTTAACACTCGGAAAGACATAAACCAAGCCTACAAATGCGTTCTTAGGACACTTAGAAATGTTTAGGAATGTATGTAAATGAGGAATAAGACTAAAATGTCATTAACGATTTGTGTTTTTGCGATTTGTTTGTTTGCTCGAGTGAGCAGGGGAGGCAGGACGTAGTTTTTGTGTTTACACACCTTTAAAATGAGAAGTGTTCGTCTGTATTTTCACCGAACACAAAAGTCCTTAAAATACCATAGATGACTAAGTCACATAGCACAAGATGCAGGATTTAAGGACAGTATGGTCATACGTATGGAAGGCCTTACAAGTAAACATGTAAGTACTTTGGTCAAAGCTGATGGCGAGGTATGCCAAAGGTTTAATGTCAAGTGATTTACACAATACTACGTTGACGATTTTTTGTGATATTTTCTTGATTGTGTATACACCAAATCTGGTTTTATGCATGTGATAAATATGTAAGATAAGTTTGTTATTTTTAGTATTAGAGTAAAAAATGTGGGTATTTGTTGAAGCGTAGAAAGGTTTTGGTGCTTCCGGGTATGCCTAAATGTATTTAATTGCGAAACGTAAACGTTTTACGCAACCAATAAAAATAAAATAAAATAAGTTGATTATTACTTTCGTAAAAATAATATATTGCTTGCTTGACGAAAACTTTAATTCGTTTGGTGTCCGTTTACGTTAATTGTTGATTTTTAGTTTACGCGATTTAACTTTAACTATTAGAATTAAAAGTAAACGCGTACGAAAAAAATTAATTAAGTAAAAATTACGATGAACGTCGTAAATGTGACACTGAAAATATAGAAGTTACCAACTTCCTTTTTGCGTCGATTTTCTGTAACTTGTACTTTGTGCCTTGAAGTCGCACCCCAATGTTACTATTCCGCTGTCGTCCGATTT
This sequence comes from Tanacetum coccineum, assembly GCA_026074375.1. NCBI lineage: Eukaryota > Viridiplantae > Streptophyta > Magnoliopsida > Asterales > Asteraceae > Tanacetum > Tanacetum coccineum. The sequence continues at coordinate 16,093 of BQNB010008723.1, forward strand.
TGGGGGTGTGACACTTGAGCCATTTAAGGTTATAACTGATGACACAAATTTTGTTGGGCATACACACGACCCTGAATGTGAAAGCTCAAAATTTGTAGTTTGAAGGCATGTAGTCGTAGTTACGAACAGAAAATAGATAGGATGAACATAGTATGAACTTTTTAGCAAGGTGTTTACACAAGTAAAACTCATAGGGATTACTAACACAATTTAATACAGATTCGATGATACATACATGAAGCGCTAGTCCGAAGGACTTAGCACAAGAACGTTTTACAACTCCCTTAAGTCAGAAGTAACCTGAATCGTTGCAGTAGTAGTATGAGCAAGACTTGGTGGCGGTTGCTTACATCGTTCTCTAACAAGGAATAAGTTAGGTAGGCTCAACAGGGCATACGCCGAGATCTAAACGGATTGAAAGGAGATCATTTTTGTATTATTATATTTGTATCAGAACAAGTATAAAACATGGTTTGAGAGGTTGGTTGATCCTCCCTTAATTAAACTAACACATATAATCTACACTACTCACTGATGATAACATTATGATATACATAATGTATTTGCTTAATGTAGCATTACTTATTATATGCTTCTTCTAATCATGTTTCCTTTTCACAGCTCGTGATGAACTTTGTAAGGTATTTCCTAGTCATGAACTACTCACACGAACCACGCCGTCTAAGAGCATATTAAATGCAATTAAAATATCTTAAGAGAGGATCAACCATATTAACAGGTAGTATGAAGACTGTTAACGAACGGTATTCCTTTCTACACACTCTATTTCCCAATACCGCATGCCCAATTTAATATCTTATGGCTTCTTTTTTAAAGCTAATGTGCACATTAATCAAGAGAACAACACTGTAAAGGATCTACAATCCAACTATCATGTATCATAAGCAAATACAAAAAGGGTCTAGGCCTTCGTCATGTTAAAAGGGAAGCAAGAACATAGATCAATCAAACAACACATAGACGTATTGAATGATTAAGGATAGAATCTTACTTGATTAAAACATGGATTAATGTCAGTTACAATAGTGTTTTGAGGCCCTAAATTCGGCCTAAAAGCTGACAAAATACTTAGGGTTTGACTCCCAAAAGTTATACCCATAGTTACTACACCATTTAAAACCTTCAAATTTTGGTTCTTAATCTATAGAGAGAAATCGTTGCGCCGGCGTCAATTTGTAGTGCGACGCCGTCAAGTTGTAGTGCGACGCCGTCACCAAACAATCTTCTAGTCGATTTAAGTCGTTATGTATCTAACTACCGTCGACATTTCTCTGACACCGTCACTATAAAGATCCCGACGGCTTTCGCTTTATGCCTGCGAACGCCGTCTCTTACAGCGCACTGTAAGACACAATTCTTCAAGAGATTCTGGTGGTAGTGTACCGTAGTCTTTGTCCGAGTTTTTCTCCAATGACCCCAATGTCAGTGTATTACCTCCAAATACCATCCAAGTGCTAAAAACAGCACACACTAACATTAAGCGTAAAATCTGGGCACATTTTTCATTAATTAAGAGGTTAAATGACCCTGAAATAGTTACAAAATGAACACCATCCATAATACCTCGAACACCATAAGGTTTTGCTTGTCCCTCAAGCAAATAGATTTTCTACCTAGAAAAAAGCAATATAAGCGGTCATTTAGTCCAACTCGTTTTACTATGCATTTTACAACACAACCTCTAGACCTCGTATTAAAGCACGAAAAGCATATACTAGCACCTACTAATTGTTTTTGGGATTCACTCTTCACATCAAAACCTGGTTTATAATAAATTATACAAACTATAGAAACGAAAAATTAACACCTCCATTACATGTCATATCATATAAATTACCAAGGATTGGTAAAGGATCAAACCTCCTCCGCTGGGCGCAAAGTATTAATGTTTACATATCAAAGAGGTCTTTTTAAAAGGTTGTGAGTGTAGGTGTAAGATAACAATAACAGAAACAGAAAACAGATGATATTTGGGGAGTAATTTTTAGGTGAATTTGGAGTGGAAGGATTAGCTAATTATTTATAAGAATACATGTTGGTTTGGTTGCTAAGCCAAAGACTCGGACAAGATATACAAACTCTACAAAACTCTACATCAATCTCTTTCTTTTTATTTTCTTGACTCTAATATAAACATAAATATAAGCAAATGGCAGCCCGTAATTTTTTTTACTTTTTTTATATACATTTTTTCGTACACTTTTGCCCTACCATTCCTTAAATAAAATGACATCTTGGGGTTTTTCATAGATATAACCACATTACAACTGCCCGACCCTTGGTGTACCGGTCAAGCACGAACACAAATACAATGCCGACTCACTTGTCCCCCCCCTTCCCCCCTCCACGATACCACCATTTAATCACCCTCAACTCCAGGCACTTGAACTTTTACATACTCGATAATTATAATCTAACTAATGACCCGAATTGAGGTGAATCAACATAACAAGGAGCTTATCTATTGGGGGTAATAAATTACTTCTTTTCCCAATTCTTCATAAGATGAATACTAACATGAATCCCAATCATCCCAAAACTGTATATACAAGGATAGAGGACTTAGACACTGTGTGCATCTAATAATTAAGTTTAGGTATAAAACATAATGTACTAAAGGTGAATACATACAAGTAGGCCTAAGGCGATTGGGTGTGCACGATTAGGGTTTTTAAGGGCAAATATAGCTCATCAATATATTCCATCTTAACTCAGAAAATTACATAACACAGTGAAAAAGGATAGGCTCAAGGGTTGTACTATAGGTTTCCTGCACCTAAAAATAAGGTTTTGGGGGGGGCCATGGCAAGGGTGTGGGATAGTTATATAGTCGATGTGAGTATTCTAACAATTTACATGTTTAGAAACATGAAGTTAAATCCAAGTGCCCTCCTTATCATAGAAATCCTAATACTCAGTTCTGAGGTCTCGGGATCGCATCACAAAATAAAGGTCTAAAATTTCTAATATACAATCGGGTGACAACCACTCATATAATGTATTAATACGATACAATGCTAGAAAGCAACAGCGACCAAAACCATAACGAACACATCTAAACGACGGAATAAAGACACATATGACTGCATTCGACATAACTCTAATCTTCGATACCAGCTAACAAGGCGTATACACTATGCGTTGGTTATCAAAAATGGATACCCGAATTCCTAAATGATCAAAAGGCGACCGTCACATTTTCGGGGTGTGATTCTTGAGGGTATATTTGTGCTAGACATATATGAAATACAACCTATCCCATAGACGCAATTAACTATACTCGGATCACTTTGTCGTGTATGTGTCATAATTCTTTTTATGTCAACAAATTTGGGTCGAATCTATCTACTTCTTTAGACTAATTACGTCATGTTTTTGTATATATTACCCATCTCATTTAAGAAAGCAATGCAATGTGTCAAAATGCAAGGAAGAGTCTTCTACGGCTTTTTCACCCTTACACACCTTCTAAGTTGGAGAACATTGTCCTCCCAATGTTACAATACTACTAGTACCCATAAAATGACAATAAAGGAAAAGAAAACAAGTAAAAGAAACTTAGCGAGCACCAAGTACTCTAGAGTTGCGTCAAATCAATGGAGAAGAAACAAACGATACAACTGGTAAATCATCCTCCAAGAATTCGTCTAATTGAATCCTTCCTAAGAAACTTCAAGCTCTCTCTCAACAAATATAATTCTGTGATCAAAGCAAAGACAACTACGCCAAGCATAAAATCAGCAGGATATATATAATTACAATGAGAGTTTTGGATTTTGACTTTATGAAAGCAGTAAAGATAGGATGAGAGTAATGATGTAATCATATGTTTATGCAGGCTTGATAGGTCACATGAATCTTGAATCAATCATATCAACATGTAAGATTAGAGAGAATGAGGGCAAGTAAAGGAAAAATTCAAATCTTATTAAGGAGGGAAAATGAGAGTTGGTTACAAGAGCATCACCCTCTAATGAAGATTAGAGGGCTATTTATAGGCAATGGGAGGGAGGCTTCCCTTCCTTATTTTCCTAACTTGTCAATACTAGTCCCTAAACTTTGGTTATTATGCTATTTCTTACTTAAAGCATAATAAACCTTATTACAAGCTATATTAAACTAAACAAAATAAAGTCTAATAACAAAATATAATAAAACCACATAATCGACACTTTTCCATAAACCTAACAATCTCCCCCAAAGGGTCGATTATTCTGGAACTTTCCCATCCTTGGCCAAGTGTCTTCCATTACGTACATCCCCACTTTCTCATTTGAATCACGATAATCAATCGAACTAATCTCTTCTACAAACAACTTAAGAAACTCAACTTCATCATTTGTGAGTTCTTTTTGCACATAGCCATACTTGACATCATTATAATAACTCTTTAGTCCTTCAAGCGTTCTTCTCAGTGTTGCATCACAAAACTTATGTATCTCTGAAGGTCTCATCACCCTTTTCTCTTTCTTGCTATTAGTGTAAATGATTCCATGTATGGGCTCATAGACAATAGAAAACACATCATATTCTTCAATTTCCTGGGAAAGTATTGTGGTGCAGTGGAGATTAATCATCGTTATAGCTTTCGATTCCAAGTTGAAAATGTGCACGCTTTCCCATATCACTGAACCCGATGAACACTGATAGAGACCATGCATCTGTATTAGGCATAATCAGGTACCTTGTTATTCTATGATCAGTAGATACATGTCTTCAATGTCATTCTTAATTGAGGTTCTTGTAATCGTGGCTCAGATTATGGACACTATGGAATCATTAGCTCTTCATTGCACAATCTCTGTGATAAACTATGTTCATGACCCAATTCTCAGAATAATCTTGATGACTTGAGACGATGCTTAAGTTTGAATAGTATCTCTTCCGTTCGTCTTCCAGGTTTCTTTCTTAGTCACCTTATGTAGAAATCTTTCGCATAGAGTATTCTTCCTGTTGTGGAATAGTCATTCACACCATATCTTGCATAAGGATTAAACTTCTTTACACACTTATTAACCCATCCGGAAGTTCATTCTTCAATATCGTCATCATTGAAGACCAATTGCTGTTAAGTTATGATATGACGAAAACAACTTCTCAGACCTGATTTCCTTTCTTCAAGTAAAAAAAAAGGTGCTTGATGATCAGAAATATAGTGCGGAACAATCACAGGAACTCATTTGACAGCTTTGAACAATGGTGTAATCATTCGTGGCTTGTGGAGAGCACAGAACAATTCCTTTCTGCTTTCCTAAATAATGTCAACATTTGCCAGAAAATTCTTCACCTATCAATGTTTACTGATGATTTCATCTCCTGAAGGTAACCTCTTATGTCTTAGCATAGTCATGCCGTCATCGTTCATCAACTTAGCTTCATCAATTAGTTAGAAGAATATCTCTTCACATGATGGCTTTGTTTACTTGCTTAGTTAGAATCTTCATCACCAGGTCAAGAATCATAAGAATCTGTCCAGAAATCAAATTCATCATTCTTGTAGTACTTGCATTACATGAAGTAGAGGACCTATTCCTCTACTTAAACTTTCCGACGATGACTCTCCAGACAATATGTTTCATACTTGTGATGTCTATCTGCCAATTTTGAGCACTATTCTCTCCCTTCAAAGGATGAGCATCATCATGAAGATCGTCCTGATCTCTTGTGCGAACGGGCAGAAAATCACAAGCATGTTTGTGTACCTTAAGTCTTCTCAAACTATATCATGCTGGAGCCAACCTGATTGCTATCAGCTTATTGTTTGTAACAGGATCAACTTCATAGCAAGATACTATTGATGTTGTTGTTCTAGAACAGAGGAATGATTGAACTTGTGCCGGGATGAACACGAAGAATATGACCCAACATCTTAACGCGTACATATCGCATCACTAAAAAGGAATAGCATTACATCAATTGCATTTGAATCTGGTTGGATACTGATTCCGGCATACGCCCACGATTCTGCAGATAGCTTTAGAGATTAATCTTTCTCTCTTCATTAGTTTTTTCCTTTCCAGAATCAACCTTTCCGCAAGATACACAGGAACTTGATCTCAACAACTTGCGGCAGAACTACCTTCTTAACTTGGCCTGAACTTTCTCTTTCAACAAACGAGGTACGTTCCATCATGACACATGAAGAATATAAGCAATTAACTCAAAAAAAACACCCTGTGTTTCCAAGTCATGACGACTGTGATATCGCCATTGTACCTTTTGTATTGTAACGCAGGTTTTGCTTAAAACATCATAAATGTTAAGGCTAAATCGCGTAGCTAAAAATTAGCGTTCAATGTAAACGGCACCAATCAATATATAACTTTACATCAAGCAGGTGTTATAATAATTATTTTTGAGATACTTATTAACCTTGATCATCTTTATTTTATATCGGATACTTAAAGTGTATACGTTACAGCGATAAATTGCGTTTATGAGCACTCGTCGGAACCACCAAAAACTTTTCTACGCTGTCAACAAATACCCAAATTTATACCCAATACAAAAAAGTTTACAAATATATCATAGATATCATATGCTAACGTATGAAGCCGAAATTTATGGCAATGGATACAAGAAATACAAGAAAATCTTACCACTTTGGTCAATGTACAACATACCTCATAAATGTCAAGCCATGCCTTGTCTATTTGACCAAACACTTGACCATGACTCCCCTAAGACCCTCAATATGTTCCCTTGACTAGTCATGGAGATATATAATACTTGTATAAGTGATATTACACACACACTCTTCATTTGCAAGGTAAAAATCAAACCAATACTCTCTTTGTCACACATATAAGCCACGGCTCACTAAGCCATCCCAAACAATCCATACAAAATTTATCATAGACCTATTTTTTAGATACACTCTCAAATCCTATCCTCAGAGATACCTCTTAAAGTATTTTCGAAGCCATGAATAATTATTTGCAAGTTGTAAAGCACGAAACAAGATTGGGTTTTCATTGGACACTAGGTTTTCTGGTTATATATCTTTGCGCGTTTAAAGTCCCTACAAACAAATAGGAGTTTAGCACTTATTTTCATCTCCTACATCGATCTCATTAAGTTATCTTAAGCCCTTAACTTTTATCTTTTTCAATCATATGAATTATTGCTAAAGTGGATATTTATATAGTTTAGACAATCACCATTACATGTTAAATTGTAAACTTGGAATTTTCTTGTAAATATAGTTTTATGAACTTATACACATGTTTTAATGGTTAGTAATATGCAAGTTTAATAAATGGATACCCTAAGTATTATACAATCGTAATTACTTAAAAACAAAAGTGGTAAACATAAAAACTAGGTCAAAAAATGACTTATAAATGTTAGTTAAACAATCTGTCCCAAAAGGGTCCGTCTACTCAAAGATATAGTACTTATTTTATAATATTTTTATAAGATAATACATTCACGACGATTATCCGAAAAAGTAAGTAAACCTCAGTTCAAACGGATAAATAACGAAAAAAAAAGTTATGCTAAAACAATATCACGCTATTAAACGCAGTCCGTAAAAGATATTATTATAAAAACATTTTATAAAAATTGTATAAACAACAGTTTGATATTTTTAACAATAATACATATTTTAGGATTCCAAATATGATACAGAATCGTCATTTTTCAATTTCATAACGAACGAGTTATGAATTTCGCAGTGAGTTTACGACAATTCAATATCTCTCTATAAAAACTATTATTAGTAAAAGTCACTATTCATGACAAAAGTTATATTTTTGAAAACACTCATAAAATTAATAAGAACTTCAAAACAAGAAGCGTCACACTCGAAGAATCGTTACAAAACTGAGCTATAATACGAAAAATTCGACATTTACTAGGTTATAATACGGACAACAAAATAATACGCATTGTATAAATACTCATGTCTATTGAACAGTAAAAGTTACTGTTCATGCAGGGACAAAATTTATGAAAATGTCCAAATATCGATAATCCCGTCTTACTACGAAAAGATGGGCAAAATGAAACGCGAGAATCGGGCTTAAAACGCAGAAAGTTACGCCATTTTACTAATAACGAGTGATTGTAAACGTTTTAACTTATTAAACCCAACTTTTACCAAAACGCATAGTTTGGTGGATTGAGCTACAAAAGAATATTTCTGTCGGTTAGCCAAAGTACTCTATATTACAGGGAGTTCATAAGGAGGCCTCTTCGTGATCGGCGTTACCATTCGACGATTGTCACGATTTACGATTTAAAGCTGCTCCTAACTCCCTCACGAGACGTACATCATTACCTCATTAGTTATGATAGCCCGAACGATAGTACGATGTAACACTATAATATTTATTCAATACTTATCGGTACTTATACGACCTATGATAATTTTAGGTTGCATTCAATCTTTTACGTGACGGTTACTGCGATATTTGGCAATTGTCAGAACTCAGGTGAGTTTCATAGCCCACATTTTTATGATTTCAATGTTTTATTAATCATGGGTGGAAACATGCTTTGTTACATACACACATGCATAGTGAGCATAAAGAAATTGATTACATGTTTTGCCTAAGTACCGATCAACCCAAATTAAACCCCATTATCCATGAACTGTCAAATTGCATAGATGTAGCGGTTGCGGAATTTACATTAATTGAGCGCGAATGTTATTTAAAATAGATCTAACCGAGAGAACGACTCCCCAGTTCGATTGACTAGCTATCACCGAGAACGAACGTTAATAGCATGTCGAATTTGGGATGTTTTCCGGGTTAAAACATCATTAACGGGCACGAGAGCAATATAAGCGACACAAGACTGTCGAGCTTCAGTGTCAAGGACATTAGTTGTAAATGTACTCTAGTTGAAGATACAAGACTGCATTTGTTTCATGTCACTAAAAGAGTCTTGGCGGTCCTGCATATTTAGATTTATCAAACCTATGAATTCACCAACATTATTGTTGACACGTTTTCTAAGCAATGTTTTCAGGGAGATCAATAGCATGGGTGCCAGGGATGATTGTGTTACATTTGGATAGCACTGCTTAAAGATATAGGTGCATTCAAGATCAATTTTGGGAAATGGTATTGTCACCTTGCTATTTTGTATTATTCAACAAACTGAACAAGTAAAGCCATTCTGATTTGAGTATTAACGTCTTTCAATTAAATCGGCCCGATTGTATCAATTTAAACTGACTTTTCTGTCGTTCTGTATATATCTGGGCTATTTGATCTGAAGTAACCACGCCCCGGACCCTTTATTGCCGCTACGCCCATTTGGGGTGGTTACAATTGGTATCAACAGCCAAGGTTATAGAGAACTTAGTTCAAATGTTTGTGCTGGACCTAAACCGATTCAAACATTGCATTCATAAAAAAGGTTTTTAATGGGATAAGCGCTATGTTGTTCTTTGCTTAGTGGGACTAGATGCATTACTCATATTGCGATATACATGGTTCTAAGTAAATTAACGTATATTACAATAAGAGCCTTATATAATATACTCCCTATAAGTTAGTTTGCTGTCACAGTGCGATGTGATCTTATTAGTTACGATAGCATATGAGAATGTCACATTTTGTTTGACATCATGAAAATCTAACGGGTATTGTAATTTTCTTGTGATTGAAGAACTAACGGCACATAAAGAGAACCACAAGTCAAAACCAGTCACACCAACTCCAAATGAAACACAAACCACCAACTGTTTTACTGAGCGCAATCAACTATCAGGCCTTAATTGCTCAAGGAGATGCAATGCTGCCAATATGCTGAAAGCTAAGCATAGCAGGGTTAGGAATTGCTACAATACAATGCAGTTCAGGACAATAAGGCCACACAAACTGCTCCGCGAATGCTTTTACTCGCGCGAGAGCGTATATCTAATGCAAACTGGACTTACAAAGGACTGAGAGGAGTTGTTGGACTCACTCGATGGTTTGAGAAAATGGAGTCTGTGTTTAGCATTAGCAATTGCCCAGCAGCTAGTCAAGTCAAATTCGCACTTGCACTCTCAAGATGATGCTCTGCATGGTGGAAAGCCCATGTAAGACCAACTAACTACTGCAGCAGCTCATGCCATGCCATGGAGCAACCTCGAGAAACATGATGACTGATCTAAAGTAACTAGCCCGAGGGTGAGATCAAGAGAGGGGGGGGGGGGATGAGGACTGGATTGTGGCGCAGCGAGAGAAGTGTCAATGGGCACGATGAGGTGCCTCCGTGTACGAGTTCACAACTAGCTGTGATGGTTTCCCAGGATGGTTTCCCGAAGAGATAGACACAAAATTGAAAAGTATATCGGTGGATGCCCGCGTATGATACTTGCAGTGTAAAGGCGCGAGCAAAATCGCGAGACCATGCAAGAAGTTATCGAGTATACAACTGATTTAAGGAGATCAGACCCAGTGCCTATGCCGCACGCAGGCGGCGTGAGCGAAGTCTGCGCGCGTGCGCCGTATATATTGACTCGTCTACACCACACAACACACAATCAAACGACCACAACTAGAATACAGAGGCAGGAACACAGTGCGCACGGCCACAGCGAGGCAGGCAAAAGTAGTGCGCGCGTGCGCGATTGAGACAATCTCTCTATTCTAAGCTCTATGTTCCAAGTGTAATTGCCATCATGAAGCAGGTCCTTGTCCACCTAGGTGTAATAACTGCAATAGGTTTGGCCATCTAGCCAGGGACATAGCGATACCTGACTAACAACAACGAACAACAACACACCGTAGCAACAACACAATAATCAGCAGGGCAGATGGTTTGCTTTGAGTGCGGAGCTCAAGGCCATCTTAAAAGCGGAGAGACGAGTCGCGCGCGGACTGAGTGCGGCGACACATGACCCGTGGAGCGACAAGCTGTGAATGACAGGCGACCAGCGAAGGTGAGCGTGAGTGGTTGGAAATGCGGGGGCAAACCCAGACCGACATCTGTTGCGGGTAACGTTGCTCTCTACACCAACTGCCATGCTTATGATCTTATTTGATACGGGTGCCGATCAAAGTTTGTATCTACACATTCTCTGCTCCCATAATTGACATCAACGCCATCTACTCCGAGAATCACTATTATGATGTCGAACTAGCTGACGGGCACGGATAACAAGATCTAGCGCAGAGTGATCAATACTAAGGGTGCACCTTCAAACCTCCTAAACCACCATTCAACATAAACTTACCCTGAGCCGAGTGCGGACGGAGAGGTGGGGGAAGCAGGAGGTGGGGTAGATGGGGGAGGGGGAGGGTGGCTAGGAGGAGGGGAGCGCGAGCTGTATGCGGCGAGTGAGAAGTGCGTTAAGAGCGTCTCTAGCGCAGGTGTCAACTTGTAGTGTGCCGAGAAAGATCTGTTCGCGATCACACACACAGAAATAAAACCTTAATCATACACGGTGATGAAGTACTTCCTGGGAAATGTGCACGATTTAAACATCATTTCCGTGCCAAAGCGCGAAGTACATGTGAAAAATCTACATCTTTTCCTATCTTTTCTGCTATATCTTCTCATTCACTGCACGGAGCGGCGTGCGTGTGTTGGCGAGGCACAAGTCGGAGAAGATCGACTGAGGACGTACCAAAGATTCACACACACTTAGAGCGCGTCGTGCGTGTAATTCCGAATGACGTGTCGGTCTTCACCACCGACAAGTGGCTGATTCAAATGATTTGGTACCTTGGTGCTGCACCTTGTGGCCCGGCACCTATCGATTGGCGCCTTCCGAGATGAAAGAGTCTATCTGAGCTAACTGAACAGAGCTGTCCGACAAACGTGCGAGAGAGATAGCGCCCGCGATCCTCACCTTTGGGGAGCCTCCGGTCTTGTTTGTCGAAGAAAGGCGATCATCCGGAATGTGCATTGATTATCGGAATTGAAAAACTAACTAGTGAAAAGAACTCGTTCCTACATCTCCCAAGAATTTGATGATTTTTGAGAGCTACACACATGCAAGGGTCCGAGTGTCAGTACTCAAAAATCAAATTAAAGGCCAGGTTATCACAAGATTGAGGGGTCAGAAGAAGACATTCGCAAAGACTCCTTCAGAACTCTATGCGCCATACGAATTCGCCGTTTCGGTTTCGACAAACGCACTTGCCGTATTCATGGACCTTATGAAATCGGGTTATACACAAGCGCGCGAATCTGGAGCGAGCGATTCGTAATTGCTTTATTGAGACGATATTTTGATCTATTCCAAGAGCAAGCAAGAGCGCGTGCGCAGACAACTGAAGATAGATGGATTGTTGAAGAAAGAGGAGTTGTATGCAAACTTTTCCAAATGTGAATTTTGGCGAGCGCGCAAAGAGACGTTCCTCGTCACGTGATCGATAGTGAAGGAATTCACATTCAAGATTGGGGAGCCTAGATGGGTAATCAGTCGGTAAGATTCTCTCCTCTAGTCCACGCCAATGGAGAGTCGTCAATTATTTAGTATTGCTGGTGAATTAGCATAGATGCATTGTTAGGGTTGCGGAAAACATCGCCAAACTCAATGACGAAGCTTACTCACGAGAAGTATCAAGTTAGACTGGGTACTAATGAAAAAGAAGCAGCTTTTCAACTGTTGAAGCAAAAGTTCTATGCAGTGCAAACCTAATCCTTACATATCTGAAGAAGCAAAGATTTAGATCGCATACGGCGACGCTTCCAACAGAGGGTTTGGGCGCTGTGTTGATGCAAAGAGAAAAGGTGAAGTTCTTATGCATCACGCCAGCTTACAAAATTCTGAGAAAGACTATCCAACTCATGATTTGGAACTTGGAGTCAGTGGTGTTCTCTCTCAAGATGCGGAGACATTGATTCTATATGGAACTGATGTACGGTGTTCACCGATCAACAAGAGTTTGCAACACATTTTAGATCAAAAAGAGTTGAACATGAGTCAACGCCGATGTTAGAACTGCTAAGTGATTACGAATGCGATATTCGATATCAATACCCGGGGAAAGCAAATGTCGTTCTGATGCTTTGAGCAGGAAAAACGAGAACCACCTAGAGTCGCGCCTTAGATCATGACTAATAGCTGGATCTCCCAAACAGATCTTAAATGCGAGCTGCAAACTGAAGCCAAAAACCAGACGCACATTAAAAATGAAGACGTTGGGAGAAAGTGATTGAAATTGCTAAATTTTCCAGAAGCGATTAGAGAACAAAAAGTTGGACGCCACTGCCGGATGAACCTATGCCTCAATGGGCAGAAGTTTGCTACCTTGTTATGGAATTCTATGGACTGTGATCATGCACGAGTCCCAAAAATCAAAGTACTCTATACATCCGGTTCCCGACCAAAGTGTACCAAGACATTAAGAAGTTATTATCTATATTGGTGGCCCAACATGAAAGCCGACATAGCCACTTATGTTAGCAAGTGTTTGACCTGTGCTAAGGTCAAGGCCGAACATCAAAGGCCATCAGGATTGTTGGTACAACCCAAGATACCCGAATGGAAGTGGGACAACATCACTATGGATTTTGTCACGAAGCTTCCTAAGACGTCTCAAGGCTATGACACAATTTGGGTGATCGTTGACCGACTCACTAAGTCTGCGATCTTCACACCAATGAGAGAGACCGATCCTTTGGATAAACTTGCAAGATTGTACCTAAAGGAGGTGGTCACGAGACATGGAATACCTGTCTCAATCATTTGTGATCGTGACCCGAGATTCGCATCCAATTTCTGGAGGTCACTTCAGAACGCTTTGGGTACTAATTTGGATATGAGTACTGCGTACCATCCACAAACAGACGGGCAAAGCGAGAGGACCATTCAAACTCTCGAGGATATGCTGCGTGCTTGTGCAATCGACTTTGGAAAGGGTTGGGTTAACCATTTGCCATTAGTCGAGTTCTCATATAACAATAGCTACCACGCTAGCATCAAGGCCGCACCATTTGAAGCACTTTATGGTCGAAAGTGTCGTTCGCTTGTTTGTTGGACCGGAGTTGGAGAAGCTCAAATCCTCGGTCCAGAACTAATTCAAGAGACGACTGAGAAAATCGTCCAAATCAAGCAAAGGATGCAAGCCGCTCGTGATCGACAGAAGAGTTATGCCGATCTGAAGCGTAAACCGATGGAATTCCAAGTCAGGGATAAAGTTATGCTTAAAGTTTCGCCTTGGAAAGGGGTCGTACGTTTTGGCAAACGGGGGAAGTTAAACCCCAGGTATGTTGGACCTTTTAAGGTATTAGAAAAGGTTGGAGAGGTTGCTTACAAGCTCGAACTTCCAGAAGAACTAAGCAGGGTTCACAATACATTCCATGTATCCAATTTGAAAAAGTGCTATGCCGACAAACCGTTAGCCGTTCCGTTGGATGGACTTAATTTTGATGACAAGCTTCAGTTTGTTGAGGAACCCGTTGAGATCATGGACCTTGAAGTTAAACGGTTGAAGCGAAGCCACATTCCAATAGTCAAGGTTCGATGGAACTCCAGGCGAGGTCCTGAGTTTACGTGGGAATGCGAGGATCAATTCCGGAAGAAATACACACATATCTGTTCACAAAGACCGCACCGTCGACAAGTGCCGCGTCTTAAGCCTTGAGGACAATGCTCGTTTAACGGGGGAAGTCTATAACACCCCGTGTTTTCAAGTCATTGACGACGTCAATAAATCTACTAATTATTTTTTGTATGTACCGTTTGTTTTAAAATCATAAAACTGTTAAGTTAAATCGCGTACGCCAAAAATTAGTGTTCAATGTAAACGGGCATCAAACGATTAAACGTTTATATCAATCAAGTATTAAATAATTATTTTGAGAATAATTATGGTCCTTGTTCATTTATTTTTTATCGGTTACGTAAATTATATTCGTTTCGCGATAAAGTGCGTTTAGGCATAACCGGAAGCACATTAATTAATCTACGCTTCAACAAATACCCTCGATTGTTAATTTATCGACACTTCAACAAATACCCACGATTGTAACCAATTCCTAAAGTTTTATTAAACTTTACCCAAATTAATATTACTTTACACCTAGGTACATAAGAAAAATAAAGCAAGACTTATGCATTTGAAGTTATACCTTTATGACTAAAAACTACATCTTGCAACTTGTAAATTATACAAGAGATTTAGTAATTATCAAAAATACATAATGTACTCCCTCCCCCTCATATATTTCGTCCAATATAGATGTCAAAGGGGCATATAGCTCACAAAGATCACCAACTAGCATTTCTACATCCTTGACTCATTAATACCTAGCTAAGAATGTTTCCTTAACCAAAGCAAGATCCTTAAGACCATGGACATGTTCCTTGGACTCCTATTGCATCTTTTGACTAGTTAAGCACTTATATAATACTAGTATACATGCAAGTAACTCATACAAGCAAAAACACTTAGCAAAAATCAAACAAATACTCCCTCTTGCTCACAATAAGCCACGGCTCAAACCATCCACCACACACAATCCATACAAAATTTTCTACAACCCATACACTCCTATACACATCCATCCTAAGATATTCTAAGGTATTTCCAAGCATTGGCTAAGCATTTTCAAGTGATTATCAAGTAAAAGGAAGCTAGGGTTTTATTAAGAAAACAAGGGTTTTCATTTGTGCAAGCTTGGATTTTAAGGCTAAACACGGGTTTAGCATTTGTTTCTCATCATCATCATACATCATAAGGTCTACTTTAAACCTTTATGCTTTTATTTTATGAGTTTTTATGTATATGATGTGCTATGTAGTGAAATCACCATATAAGGTTTTTAAACATGAAAAATGGAGTTTTTACTTGTTGTCATCATATTGTACACTTTTATATATCTTATGATGTTAATGACATCATGTTAAAATGGAAACATAAGTGATTTACACTCTTGGTTAAGCATAAAAGTAATTATGTATTAATTAGGGTTTTTGAAGTTACATAATATATTACAAGTAAAAGAAAGGCAAATGACGTATTAATATTGATTATGGACTTTTAATCATGTTACTTGAACACTAAAATAAAGTTATGTTGGAAGAAATACACTTGTACACACTTGATTTATGTATAAAAATGATTATGGACAAAACTAGTAAATTAGGGTCACTTAAGTAAAGTTATGGTTTTTAAGTGTTATTATGGATTTGTTAATCTTGGTAACTTGGACATATGAGGACTATTATGGACAAATGGACTCTAATATATGGATGATATATAACATATATGAAATATAAGACATATGGTGGGTTACAAAATGGAAGAGTATGAAAACAAAGATTAAAAATGAACTTAAGAGAATCACCACAACATTCTGTCCAAAATCCGAATATTTACCTATTTATTTTATATTTTTATAAGATAATACAATTCACGACGATTCCGAAAAGGTAAGAAACTTGTCAAACGGATTAATAACGAAAAAGTTACGTTAAAAACGAGTTATACGCTAATTAAACGGAGTTTATAAAATAACTTTTATAAAATCTATATCAAACAAAGTGGTATATTGTGTTCAAATTGTTTCTTTGTTTTTGTGTCCACACATTAGGTTGTAAGTTTTCGTAAATTTTCAATTAATAAACGAACGTGTTATGAATTTCGCAAGTTTAAGACAATTAATACTTTTATAAAAATATTTTTATAAAAGTTACTATTCATGACACGAAAGTTTTTTTTTTGTCAAACCTCATAAATATATAGGAACTTTCCAATCTACGTGAACTTGTGCTCTAAAGAATCGTTAAAAATGGAGCTATAACGAATAAAATTCGATTTTACGGGTTTTACGAACTTTACAAATACCTAAAACGGTAATTATAAACGTTTTAACTTATTAAACACAATTTTACCAAAACCATTAGTTGGTGATTGAGCTATATAGAATATTATGTGGTTATCAAAGTACTATATTACTAGGGAGTTTCATAATGAGGCCTCTTCGGATGGCGTATCGACGAGTTGTTGGATTTACGATTTAAAGTGTCCTAACTCCTCGTACGTCATGTCATGACCTCTTTAATTATGATAGCCCGAACGATAGTACGATGTAACAACTATAGGATTATATTCAATGTTATTGATTAAAGTACTCGGTACTTATACGACCTTAATTTAATTAGGTTGCATTTGATCAATTCGCGTGGCGCGTTATTTGTGATATACTTGGCATTACTCACTCAAGGTGAGTTCATAGCCCCACGTTTTACATGCTTTTGTTTTACAAAGTTTTTGGGGTGAAAAACATGCAATGCTTTACAATTGGACACAAGTGGTTAAGTTTCATGTTATGATTACGTGTTGCCTAAGTAGCGATAACCCATATCTGAGCCCATTATCATGAACTGTCAATTGCGGGATTGTGAGCGCGAATGTTATTAATAGATCTATTGGGTTTGACAACCCCGTTCGGGTGATTAGCTATCACTGGACAAACGAACGTATACCATGTCGAATATAGGATGTTGCGGGTTAGAACATCACCACGGGCAATGTAGGCCATTAATTTGGTATTCATACACGTCAAGCTTCAGTGTCATGAGCTTAGAGCAACGTAATTACATTTATATGATGTCTGCATCTGTTGCATTATCATACACTTGGGAAATCTTGTGGTCCTACAATATATGATTTATCAAACCTATGAATTCACCAACATTATTGTTGACGTTTTAAAGCAATGTTTTTCAGGGGATCAGTAAGCAAGAGGTACAAGGGATACATTGGTGGTTTTGATTGGGATATCATGCATTAAAGATTTTGTCGCAATACATTTTGTATAACTGTATGGGCTAGAAATCTTTGTACTTTGAACAAGTGGACAAGTGAAGCTTCGGCTTATGTAACAAATACTTTGTTAAAATCCAATGTATCAGTTTTTAAACGACTTTTTGGTCGTTCTATATACATCTTGTGTTATTGATCTGAGAAGTAACACGTCCCGGACCCTTATTCCGCTGCGACCCAATTTGGGGGTGTTACATTAATCCTTGTATCATTACCTACATATCCCACTAAGAAAACACGACATGCAATAAGTATTCTCATAGTTCGAGTTCGGGCCGAGTTTGGTCGAATTGGGTTGAAAGTATTGATCTTTGGGTGATAAATAAACATTGTAGCTAGTTGGTTCGATTGAAAAAGTGTTTGGTCTTGTGGTTTTGGTTTGCGTCCGAGTTCGAACTAACAAAAAGGAAGGCCGAAACATTTTTGTGTAGCTTTGTAAGTATTTTAATACTTGTATTATGTTTATTTTAGTGGTTATATCGATTGTCGATAATTGCATGTGATGAAATCCGATTGAATCTTGCGCTAGACTAGATTAGGTTGTGATGTTGGATGATTGAACGATATGGATATCGTGTATAGGCTATTTTAAACATGTGGCGAACTGATTTTTGGGTCAAAAATAGTTTTTGGCGCGTTTGGTAACATTCAATTTCGAGCAGAAAGTTTTGGTGCGGAAAACGAGGTTCTAGATTATGTAAAAAACTGATTTTTGATTTGAAAATATGATAGAGTTCGTCCTAGTGAACGTTTCGATATGTGGATCGTCCCGTAACTCTTAAAAACGAAGATTTTTTGGCCAAAAGAAGTTTAGAAAATGTTGGTCGAAATATTCAGCACTTATATTTTTATATAAGTTGTGTAGGAAATTGATTGGTCGTTTTGAGCGCTTTCGAGACCGTTTTAGCCTTCCGGCGAAACACGAAAGTTGTTCGGAATATTGTTTTACTTTGCCGCGAGGCTTGTTAGTTTTAAAAATGCACAATAACGGGTCAAAACTTGAAGATAAAATTCTGCAATATATTAAAAAGGTACTAGTTTTCTGCAGAAACTTGCAGGGGCATTTTGGTTATTTTTTACTGAGTTTTGGGTCTCGGCTAAAACTAAAAAGTTGTCCGAAACATCGTTTCGCATCAAATTGCTTTAGAGTTCGAGTCGTGAAAATGTAATTTAGTGAGTCGTTTCGGACGGGTCAGATTTAAAAAAATGTGTATATTTATAAAAGTCAAATAAAGTCAAACATTGACTTTATTATGTCAAAAGGGTTAACATGAGACTTGTTGGGTTTTTTATAAAGATGGTAATCACTATTATTATTACGATCATGGTATTTTGTGTTTAACGACTTTAATGAACGAGGACGTTTCTAAAAATAGAAACTTTATAATTAAGAACATATATATGCATATGAGTATATAAGGAAAGGTATCGTCGAGAGTGTCATATTAAAGGCGAGACTTGAATAGATGGTCATAAATGGAAAATAAAGCATTTTATTGACTAACACGTCCGAATGGTCGAACTTTCTAAAAATAGTAACTTTCTAAAAATAGAAGGTTTCCGAAAATAGAAAGTTTTCAATAAAGTGATACAACATATGTTTGAAAGAAAGATGGTATCTAAAGTATACTAAGTGTTAGGATCTAGGTCGTGCAAGAGGATTTCTCATCACGTGTGTATTTTATACGATTTCTATCGTTGCGATGTACGCATCATTCGATCGTACTTTATTATATAGTAACCGAGCGACATAATTATAGGTCGCGGTCGAGTTCGTTATCAGTGACGTTCCGTGATTGATTGATTATTGATCGTGGTCTTCGATCAAGGTGAGTTCATAGCCTTGCTTTTAAACTGTTTTAAATGTTTTAAAACCCACGAGGGGGATACATGCTTGTTTTGAAAAATGGAACATAAGTAACATCATGTGTACTTGTTGTTGTTGTTTGTTCTGGAAAGTGGAACGCAAGTAGTTTTAAACGTACTTGTTGTTGCTTGTTTTATAAATTGAACATAAGCAGTTTTATACATGTTTGATGTTGTGGTTTGTTCTAAAAATTAAACGCAAGTGTTTTGAAATGATAATATGATTTCATTGCCATGAGTATATGCCTTTTACTGTGTACTCGTTAATTACCGAGGAGGTAAACGCTAAATGTATTAAATAGATCTATTGGGTTTAACAACCTGTCCGAGGTATAAATCTGAAGGTGAGCACCCTGTAACGGACATTTTGTATTGAGAAAGGGGTAGTGGCATACTACCCGGTCACTTATTTGTCTATCATGATAAATGTGTTAAGGTTCGGTACACGGGCTCATGGAAGTTGGAAATGTGGTGTGGCTTGCCTAGCTAGCAAGTCATACATGTTTTTGTGGAACTAAACTGCGTTCTAAGGTTATAAATATTTTGTAGAACCAATATGCATTCTAATTGTTACTTGAAAACTCTATGAATTCACTCAACCATTGTGTTGACGTTTTTAAGCATGTATCTCAGGTTTAGGTGCTTGTGACGGCTTGGATGGGACGGAACGTGGATATCAAGGATTGGAACTCGGTGAAATTTTGTACATTCGATAAAGGAAATTTTAAGAAAACGAGTTGTGATGTGACTCACTAGAAATATATCTTCTAAACTGGTTTGGGACCTTGTAACTCTGATATTCTTTTTAAATAAATCGAATGTGATTTTGTTTTATAAATGTCTCTTTTGAAGTTGTTTACTGTGACTCGTGTGCATATTATGAAGTAGCACCCCAAAGTGATATTCTGTTGCGTTGTAAATTTAGGGGTGTTACAAAAGAGGCACAAGGACCTACTCCGGAAGGAAGGGTCACACAGGTTCAAGAAAAGCAGCTTCCGAAGGAAAAGGATCCGGAAGAGGCCAAACCTTTTCCGTCATCAAAAGGAGATGTAGCTCCAGAGGGGAGAAGCGAAGGAAAGGATAAGCCAGTTAGGCATCCCGAAGAAAACAAACCTCAAAATAAGGTGAGAGTCAATGACGACTATTCGGTTCAACCTATCACCATCGGGGAAACCTGTCCGTAGAATGTCAAACGGAGCTAATAAAGGTCTAGCGCAAACATGCTGATGCTTTTGCATGGGTTCCTGCGGACATGACCGGGATACCTTGCTTCGTCGTAGAGCACCAGTTGCAAACTTACCCACATATAGAGCCAAGAGTCTAGAAAAAGAGAAGCCTAGCTCCGGATAGGAGGAAGGTGGAAAAGGAAGAAGTAGAGGAGTGGCTTAAGTCTGGAATAGTGAAGCGGGTACAATACCCTAGCTGGGTTGCTAACCCGGTCCTAGTCAAGAAAGCGAACGGTAGCTGGAGGATGTGTATCGATTTTAAGGACCTAATGGTATGTGCTTAATTACACATACCTTTGACCTAATAAAACGAGTTTAAGTGGCCAAAAACGGACATAAAAATGCCAAATATATGTTTGTTTTGCCTTGTATACTGTGCAGGTATCGGATATTTACTAAAGGACAAAAACGAAGCCCAAACCGACAAAACCGAGCACAGGATTGGAAAGAGCGTGAAAGATCAAAGTCAAAGACGTTTTTATCTTAAATGGGCCAACCCGCACCCAAGTTAATGGGCCGGGTCAGCCCATTAATCATCAATTATAAGCCTTAAGCTTTTAAGCCTTTATAAAAAAGCCCAAATCCAAAACCATTACAACCGGCCTAATTAATACAAGCCCATTAGCCTAACACTACCCCTTTTGCACCATTAGTCCCTGGGGTTTACACCGTTAGTCCTTAGGGACTAACACAGTTAGTCCTTAATGGTTTACGCCATTAGTCCTTTACCCCTAACCCCGTTACCCTTTACCATTAACCCCCATTACCCCAAAACAAATAAACTACTTAACACGTCATTTTTCAATATTTATCCTCCTCCTTTATTCTTACCCGGCAACAACACAAAAACCCATTCAACCCCACTAAAACCCCACCCCAGCATGAAGACAAGTCCACCATGGCAATCTCATGTAAGGTTATTGGTTGATGGGACATGGACATAATCAAGGGCTGAGATTGAGATTAAAGAAACACAAATGAAGATCAAGGGCTATGATTCAAGGCTTGGAGAACACACTCACACCCTCTCACAGAAGAAGCACACCTCAAGACCTAGATGCTTCTCAAGTCGGCTATAAATAGAGGCCATTGTCACACATTAGAAAAAGCTAGTTTTTAATCTTTTTCTTGTAATTTACAGCTTATTAGTGTAATGTTTAGCTTATTGTCTTTCTTTTCAAGTAATGTAATGTTTAAACGTACTATGGCGGAATTACTCCAAGCACCCACAGAGGGTTACGGAGATGCTATAGTTATTCACGCTATTCTTGCGGAGAATTTTGAGCTTAAACATGGTCTTCTAAATCTTGTAACTTCAAAACAATTTTACGGATTTGAGAAAGAAGATCCACATGCTCACATTCGTTGGTTTAACAAGATTACTTCCACAATTAAGTATAGAGATGTGCCTAATTCGTCAATTAAGCTTATGCTTTTTCCATTTTCTATCTAGGGGGCAGCCCGGATTTGGCTCGAAAAGAACCCCCTCGTTCTATTCTTACTTGGGAAGATCTTGTTTCCAAGTTTATTAACCACTTCTTTCCTCCTTCAAAAACTACAAATCTCCGAAATGAAATTACGAATTTTCAACAACATTTTGATGAATCATTTTGTGAGGCATGGGACCGTTTCAAGGATCTCCTTCGTGCATGCCCACATCACGGTTTTACGGAGTTGCATCAACTTGATACCTTCTACAATGCTTTAACCCAACCGATCAAGATTCTTTGAATGCCGCCGCCGGTGGTAATCTTTTAACTAAAACTCCTCGGGATGCTTTGACAATTATTAAAAACAAGTCAAAAGTTTGCAACTCATAGAATAAACCAATTATTTCAAAAGTGAATACGAGTGCTCCTTCTTCTTCTACCCCTTATTCTCCCGAGATTGCCGCTCTTGTCGACGTCGTTAACGCTATGCTTCATCAGAAATCTTCTCCTCCTGCTTACGTGAAAGCGGTTGAGGAAATTTGTGTTACTTGTGGTGGACCGCATCCTTTCCACTAATGTCTTGCCACCGATGGCAACGTTTTTCCAGAATATCAAGATAATATTCAAGGATATGTTTTAGCAGCCGCAGTAAACTATAATCAGTCGGATACCGTCCTCAAAGTGTAGCTAACCAAATTTGACCATCAGGTTTTGCTTAACCGAATGTGCAAAATAATCAAACCCGGTACAATCAAGGTTACAATCAAAACAGGGGAATTAATCAAGGAAATCCGAGTTATCAAGCTCCGATTCAGCAAACTCAAGTTGCTCCTTTGAATGAATTGTCAAACTACAAGAAGATAAATGATGCTAATATGAAGAATTAAAGAAAGAGATGGATACTACGTTGACTAGACAAAACAATACGTTCAAGAATGAGTTAACGAATGATATTAAGAACATGATGAGTAGTTTTTTTCAAATGAATACCGCTTCCTCTTCGGGCTCGGGTTTACTTCCTAGCAACATCGTTGCTAACCCGAGAGGTGACTTAAAAGCAATCACCACCCGAAGCGGTTTTTCTTATGATGGACCTCCAATTCCACCACCTTTCTCTCCTCTTTCCAAGGTGGTGGAACGGGAACCCGAGGTGACAAAGGATACGGTGCAATCGAGTACCGAAAACATCCAACCTCCGGTAGTCCAAATTCAAGCTCTAATTAATGAACCCGTTGTTGCTCCTAAGCCTAACCCGTTTATACCTTATCTTTCAAGAACCAACAAGCAAAAGCTCCGTGAAAAAGATAATAACCTAGCTTCAAAATTTGTTGAAATCTTTAGGGAATTACATTTCGAGCTCAGTTTCGCGAATGCTCTTCTACATATGCCGAAATTTGCTTTAATGTTTAAAAGTCTCCTTAATAACAAAGAAAAATTGTTTGACTTAGCTAAAACACTGTTGAATGAGAATTGTTTGGCGGTTATCCTAAAAAAGTTGCCCAAAAAACTTGGAGACCCCGACAAGTTTCTTATTCCATGTGATTTTCTGGAGTTAGTTGAATGCTTAGCCTTGGCAGATCTTGGTGCAAGCATCAACTTGATGACTCTTTCCATATGGAAAAAGCTCGCACTCCCCGAACTTACTCCTACTCAAATGATTCTTGAACTTGCAGACCGATCGACTAGTAGTCCATCCGGTATTACCGAAGATGTCTTTGTAAAAGTAGAAAAGTTCCATTTTCCGGCCGACTTCGTAGTCGTTGATTATGTTGTTGATCCTTGGGTTCCCTTAATTCTCATGAGACCCTTTTTGAGGACGGCACATGCTTTGATTGATGTTTTTGGTGAAGAATTAACTCTCCGAGTTGATGATGAAGCCATAACCTTTAAAGTTGGTCAAACTTTGAGATACTCCTACAATGATGCTGAATCGGTTAATCGAATCGATGCCATCGATGTTTCATGTGAGGAGTATGCTCAAGAAGTGCTCGGATTTTAAGATAGTTCAACAAGTGGCAATCCTACTCAGTGTTTAGATCCTATCCTTTCTACTTCTTCCCCCTCTCTCACTCCTTTTGAGGAAGGTGACTTCATTTTGGAAGAAATCAAAGCTTGTCTTACAAATGATTCAATTCTATCGGGAATTGATGATGACGACTTTGATCCGGAGGGAGACCTTCTTCTACTCGAGAAGTTATTAAACGATGATCCATCATCTCCTCTCCCTCCGAAAGAACTTCATGTTGAGGAACTTAAAATCGTAAAATCTTCTATTGATGATCCTCCGGAGCTTGAGCTCAAGTATTTACCTTCTCATCTTGAGTATGCATTTTTGGAGGGAACCGATAAACTACCTGTCATAATTGCTAAAAACTTAAAAGAAGATGAGAAGGTCTGACTTCTAAAGGTTTTAAAGTCACACAAGCGTGCCATCGCTTGGAAAATCTCTGATATTAAGGGCATTGACCCTAAATTTTGTACTCACAAAATATTAATGGAGGATGACTCTAAACTGGCAATTCAACATCAAAGATGGGTGAACCCAAAAATTCATGAGGTTATCAAAAAGGAAGTTATCAAACTCCTTGATGCCGGATTGATTTACCCAATCTCCGATAGCCCGTGGGTGAGCCCCGTTCATTATGTGCCTAAGAAGGGTGGTATAACCGTAAATGAAAAAGAAGATAATGAGTTGATACCTACTCGATTAGTTACGGGATGGCGTGTATGCATTGACTTCTGAAAGTTAAATGATGACACTCGTAAAGATCATTTCCCGTTACCGTTTATGGACCAAATTCTCGAAAGACTCACGGGAAACGAATACTATTATTTTCTAGATGGTTTTTCGGGATACTTTCAGATTTCTATTGACCCGAAGGACCAAGAGAAGTCCACCTTCACTTGACCTTATGGGACGTTTGCCTACCGACGCATGCCTTTCAGCTTATGTAATGCTCCGGGCACGTTCCAAAGGTGCATGATGGCCATTTTCCACGACATGATCAAGGAAACAATGGAGGTCATTATGGATGATTTCTCAGTCTTTGGGGATTCTTTCTCTTCGTGCCTCTCCCATTTAGACAAAATGCTCAAATGGTGCGAAGACACTAATTTAGTTCTAAATTGGGAGAAATGTCATTTTATGGTAAAAGAAGGCATTGTTCTAGGACATAAGATTTCAAAGTCCAGGATTGAGGTCGACAAAGCTAAAGTTGATGTTATATCTAAACTCCCTCATCCGACTTCCGTTAAAGGCATTCAAAGTTTTTTAGGTCACGCAGGGTTCTATCGTCGATTTATTCAAGATTTTTATAAAATCGCCCGGCCGATGACCCATCTTCTCGAAAAAGATACCCCTTTCATCTTCTCGAAAGAATGTATTGAATCGTTTAATATACTTAAGAAGAAGTTAACCGAAGCTCCGATTTTAGTTGCCCCCGATTGGGACCTACCATTTGAAATTATGTGTGATGCTAGTGATTACGCGGTAGGTGCAGTCTTGGGGCAACGTAAGACCAAACATTTTCAGCCTATACACTATGCTAGTAAGACCTTGACGGATGCTCAAGCACATTACACTACGACGGAGAAATAATTATTAGCCGTGGTATATGCTTTCGAGAAATTCCGGCCTTATTTAGTCTTGTCGAAGACCATAGTCTATACGGACCACTCGGCTCTTAAATATCTTCTTGCCAAGCAAGATGCTAAGCCGAGATTTCTTTGGTGGATTCTCCTACTCCAAGAATTTGATGTCATTATTCGTGATAAAAAAGGAGCAGAGAATCTCGCGGCCGACCACTTGTCAAGAGTAGAAAATCCCCATCAAAGTGATCTTGAGAAAAAGGAAATTACGGAAATAATTCCTCTCGAGACACTTGGGATGGTTACCTTTCATGGTGATTTTAGTACCCCATGGTTTGCCGACATTGCAAACTACCATGCGGGAAATTTTATTGTGAAAGGGATATTGTCCCAACAAAAGAAAATATTCTTTAAGGATGTAAAGCATTACTTTTGGGACGACCCCTACTTTTTTGAATTGGTGCGGATCAAGTTATTAGACGATGTGTTTACGGCCAAAAAGCCGTTGATATCCTCATGGCTTGCCATAATGGACCCACCGGGGGACATCATGGTGCCAACTACACTGCTAAAAAAGTCTTTGATTCCGGATTTTATTGGCCGACTATTTACCGAGATGCCTATGACTTGGTCACACGGTGTGACGCTTGTCAACATCAAGGCAAAATCTGGCAAAAACATGAAATGCCCCAAAATGCAATTCAAGTATGCGAGATCTTTGACGTGTGGGGCATCGATTTTATGGGCCCATCCCCGTCTTCTCAAGGGAATAAGTACATTCTCGTAGCCGTTGACTAATTGTCTAAATGGGTTAAAGCAAAAACGCTCCCCACTAACGATGCCCGAGTTGTTGTAAAATTCTTGAAATCTCTCTTTGCCCGATTTGGAACTCCTCGTGCTATTATTAGTGATCACGGTACTCATTTTTGCAATGACCAATTTGCAAAGGTCATGCTTAAGTATGGAGTTACTCACCGTCTTTCTACCGTGTATCATCCATAAACAAGTGGACAAGTGGAGGTTTCAAATCGTGGTTTGAAACTTATTTTAGAAAGGACCGTAGGTGAAAACCGTGCTTCATGGTCCGACAAGTTAGATGATGCTTTATGGGCCTTCCGTATCTCTTTCAAAACACCCATCGGGTGCACTCCATATAAGCTAGTGTATAGAAAGGCTTGTCATCTTCCTATCGAACTTGAACACAAGGCCTATTGGGCCTTGAAACATTTCAATTTTGACCTCAAGACCGCGGGTGATCACCGGAAAGTTCAAATGAATGAATTAAATGAACTCCAGGATCAAGCCTACGAGAACTCTTTAATCTACAAAGAGAAAATGAAGAAGATTCATGACTCCAAAATTAAAAACCGCGTTTTCAACGTTGGTGATCGAGTTCTTCTCTTCAATTCTCAATTAAAGATCTTCTAGGGCAAGCTCAAAACCCGTTGGACCGGACCGTTCATTGTTGCTCAAGTTTTACCTTATGGTACCGTCGAGTTATCTCAAACCGACGGGACAAACTTTAAGGTGAACGGTTATAGAATCAAGCACTACTTTTGAGGGGACATACCACATATGGTTGTCTTGGATCTCCAAACCTTCCCCATGAACAACTAAATTTGGGGACGAGTCAAGCTTAGTGGCTCATTAATAAACAAGTACTTCGTGGGAGGCAACCCATGCTTATCCTAATATACTTATAATAGTAGTAATGAATAAGTGTGACGTGAGGAGGTTTACCTCTTCCTTTCTCGTGTTTCGTGGTTTGTGTTGTATGTCCAGGATTGCCCGGATTTTGAAGACTCTCGTGCTCGTGGTTGTTCACCTTTCTAGCTCACAACCTCATCTTCATCCCATGGGCATCCCTTTCTCCAAATATTATCGACTAATGTTTATCTTTAAGCCATACATAATAAAAAGCTAGATTTACGCAGAGACCCCTTCTTAAAACATGAGGACAAAATGTTTTCAATTCTAGTATGGGGTAGAGATCAATGCGAATTGATTGGGCCTGCAGGCACAGCCGATGTTTTTCACGTAATCCTGTTTTATAACCCACCAATTTTAAAAAATATTGTGATTTTGGTGCAAAAAATTTAAAAAATTTTCCAAAATTGTACGAATAAGTGTTTGTTGGTCAAAATGTTTGACATTTCCTGCTGGTAGAATAAGAATTCTCATCACATTTTTAACATACACACTCGAGTGTATGTTATACACTCTAAAGCTTGCCCCTTAACTAATAGACTAAGCTTCCACGAATCTTTTTTTAAAAGATTTAAAAATTTGCGAAGAACAAAAAATGAAAAGAGTTGTAATTTATGAGTTAATAAGATCATGCCGACAGAACTAAATGATTAGTTGGAAATCTTAAGAGCTAATAAGTGTAGTTTATGGGTTTTTCTCCCATAAGCTTCTAACCGGACTAATAATACGTGTTATTTTTGAAAATTAAACTTAAATCAACAAATTTTTGATATTGAAGCTTTATTAATGTAGTCGACAACATTAATTTATTTAGTCTTAGTTCAAATTTATACTTAAATTTTCTAAAAAGAAGTTTTCTCTATATGTCGTGGTAATATAAAATAATAAAAAAAAATGATGAGTAATAATTATAAACTGTGGGATGATAAAAGTTTGCTGCATCTTGCCGGCTCACAACCGATGTTGCAACCTTCTAAAAAAGGCCCATAGTGAGAATAATAATTCGAGACTGATAAAAGCTTGCTGCATCTTGCCGGCTCACAACCGATGTTGCAGCCTTCTAAAAAGTCGATGGTTTCCTTTGTTAAAAGTATAATTATGATAAGTGTGATATATGTGATTTAATAAATATATGGAAATATCTTTTTCTTAAATTCAAATATCTTTTGAACTAAGACTAATTCGTTTTTAAGATTGTGGTTTTCTAAAATCATTTGTTTTTATTAACGGGAAGCCCTAAAGAATTTTTGAAAACTGAAGGTCCAGAGTTCCGATACTATTTCTTTGTAGGGTGTCCAAAAGCCAGGTCACCTAAGCCGTCTCGCTGATGTCCGAGAAGAAAGTCCTCTACATGGAATGATCTCGCCTTCAAAATCATAAGTCTGGGTGGAACGGAAAGCAATAGAAAATATTGGCAATTTTCTTAAAAAGGTTGATCCACTGCTAAATTCGAAATAAGCACACTAACATAATATGAAAGAATGTCGGGAGTAAAAAGTTTACAAGTACAAGTTATAAAAAAAATGAGTAGTGTTAGCATCTTAGCTTATATTTAACGGTGATTTCGTTTTTGAGCTTGGTTTGGGACGAGTGAAAAGTCAGGAATGATGAATTTATCCTTTTGGGCATTTTAGGATTAAAGTGTTTCTTGTTCTGTGACCCAAAAAGTTATAAAAATAACGAAAGTCAAACGTTCTAGTTAGTTGCTTAGTATGAAAAGTACAAAAAAAATGTGAAAAAGGAAAAATACATATGTGTGAGAATAAGTGTAGATTATAAATGCATAACGGGCATTTTTAAACTATGATCTTTAATTCCCTCATAAACGCTTAGCTACTTTTCGAGTAATTAGTCAGAGGATTGAGATTCTTGGTTTTCTTAAGTGTTTACTTTTGCGTGAGGACACGGCAATATCTTAGTATGGGGGATTTTGGTATGTGCTTAATTACACATACCTTTTACCTATAAAAACGAGCTTAAATGACCAAAAACGAACATAAAATGCCAAATATAATGCTTGTTTTATGATTTATGCTATGCATGTACCGTATATTCACTAAAGGACAAAAATCAAGCCAAAATCAAGCACGGAATGGAAAAGCGTGAAAACGTCAAAGTCAAAGTCAACCAAAAAAAGTCAAAGTCAAAGACGAAGCCGAAACCAAAGCATACTTAATGGCCCCACCCGCACCCATCTAATATTAATGTTGGGATTTAGGGGAAATAAGGGCCGGGTCCAGCCCATTGAGTATACAGAAGACCAAAAAATATATTACCAGCCCATTGCCTTTTAACTTATAACAAGCCCAAACACATAACCAAGCCCAATACCAAATCTGTTAACACCATTAGTCCCCAAGGATTGTGGTTGCAATAGAAGTATACAACTTCAGGGACTGAAGTTGTTAGATCCGCAAACATGTACACCACAAAGGACGATCCGTGTAACCCAACAATACGAGACAAGGACCAAAACTACCGAAATCATAAATAACTCTCATAAAACAAACTTCTCGCGAAAAAAATGGGGGGGGGGGGGGGGGGGGGGGGGGGGGGGGGGGGGGGGGGGGGGGGGGGGGGGGAAATTTCTTTAGGGGGGGGGGGGGGGGGGGGGGGGGGGGGGGGGGGGGGGGGGGGGGGGAAAAATAAAAAATTTTTCTATCTGTGCATCTTCCACACACTGTGCTGACCTGCTACCACACCCAAAACCTGCTACCTGCTCCCCAAAACAAAAATTTCATTTTCCCTTAACCCCAACTTCACCAATACCAAAAATCCACTTTGCAATCCTAACTTCCCATTCGTCAAGGATGAGACAAGAATTCAAGGCTAAGATGAGTAGGACTTGTAGCACATCAAAATGAAGGCTAAAGATACTTGGTGACTTACTCACACAACTAGCACAGCTGCAAACCCTCTCACAAAAGAAACACACCTCAAAGGGACTCAAGACCTAATCCTCTTCTATAAATAGGACCCTTGTAGCCATTGATGAGGCATCTAGTTAGTCTTTACAGCTTTTGTTTATGTTTTACTTATTGTCTTTTAAATTCCAAGTCTTGCAATCTTTTTAAGTTTAATGAAAGTTTGAGTTTTTATGTTCTAAAATCTGTGTTTCAAGTTCCATTGTTTTCACCATCTTTTATAAGCTCTCTTTAAGTTCTAAACATTTCATTATAAGCTGTTTATACACTTAAACAACAAAGACTTCCTAGTTTCTTGTTGTTTAAGAACTCGTTCACAAAATCACTTAAAATTTGTTCAAGAAATCTAGAGCATGGTGCATAATGGTAGGCCATGGGTTAGTGCTTATGTGGATAAGCTATAGGGTGGTTTCGGCACTGTTTTGGTATGTTAAAAGTCTTAACCAAAAAGCAAAGCTAACATGTGAGTTCTATATACAATTATTTCTGCCTTATAGCTTATTATGCTTATATTGTGCTATCTGCTTATGTTGTTTGTCTATCATGTTTAGGCGATGTTGCTTTAGTTTGAATTTAATTTCATTTTGTGCAAATTCTCGTTCAAATCTGTCTCAAATACACTTAAAGTAGCACAATGGTGTAGCTTAATTTGGTCTGGCTATTTAATGGTAAAAACTGTTTCATTTAGGTGAATTAGAACAACTAAAATCTGGTATTTGAAGTTTTTATTGAATCTTAGTTTTTAAGTTTAAAATCGGCACTTTGCATACTTAAAGATGTGTTTGGATCAAGAGCAATACTAACCTAACGTTAGTACTGCTAGTGGTTCTTTGCACTTTGGTTTCCTTTGAATCCTACCTAGAATTAGTTAAAACCAGTTTAAACAAGTTGGGTCAAGTTTAACAAACTCAAGTTTTCACAAGTATAAATTTGAAATTTGTGGTGGTAAATTCAGTTTAGGACTTATTTCTTTGACCTTGAGGTTATACCTAAAAGTTGTTGTTCAAGTTCACTTTATACTCTAAAACATGTTCAATAACTGGTTTAAGTGTTTTATGCATTGGTTTTGAGTTTTTCTCATTTTTACCCACTTTGATAAAATTTGTCATAAACTCAGTTTGGACACCCCGTTTTTAGATAAAGATTTAAATAAGCAAATTAGTGTTTTAAGGTATAAAAATTTGAGCACAATTAGTTTAACATATGAACTTTAAGTTTTTGAACTTGATTTGAGGTATTAGAGCTAATTTTAATAAGCTAAATTGAGGCTGCAATAATCTAAAAAAAACACCTTAGAGCTTCTGTAACCAGTTTTCAAGATCACATATTTTCTTTTCTATTAATCTGTTTAAGGTTGTGTTTTTAGGATTGGAACTTGTTTAGGTATAGTTAATCTTTAAATGTTTGCATTTTTAGCTTTTAGAAGTAGCTTATAGTAGCTTAATTTAGGTTTTAAAAGTCTTAAAAATTTGTTTAGTTGGTTAGTTAAGTCTGCTAGTTAAGTTTTAAACCTGTTAAGCTTATTATGAGCTTGTTGGCTTGCACCTTTTGCTTATTTTGGTCTGCTCATGATTAGTTGTCTTGTTTGAATCTATTTTGAGCTTATCTGTGCTTGGTTAAGCTTATAGCTCAAAACTGTTTGAGTTTTTGAGCTAAAAAAGCCTTTTGTGACCAGCTTATTTCATAAGCCTTTTATGGGCTTATTTGTGCTTAAAAAATATAAGACCTTTCATTAAACTTGATCACTATAAGCTCTTCTATACGTTTGTTTAAAAAAATTACAAATAAAAAAGGTTTCAAAAACACAAGTTAGGGAGAGACCAAGGGTGAGCAGGGCTCGAACCCTCGACCTCTCGACCCAACCAGCCTTTTACCACAACACTCACTACCACCAGCACCAGTAAGGTTAAAATTTGAATTAGTTGACAATTAAGACGCGTTTTTAGGATTCCCGGTTTGCGTTTTTAGTTTTATTGTGTGTTGCTTTAATTGTTTTTTGTTAATTGCTTTAATTCTCCTGTAGAAATAGAAATCCCAATCATTTCCCTAATTATTCAAGCATAATCTAGTTAGTACCGTTTATGAGATATGCATGAGATATCTTAGGAAAGGATATGCATGATCTTTATAAGCGTTTTGTAAAGCCCATTAGGGTTTCCTTAGTCTATAAAAGGAACCCTAGGCATAGTTAGTAGATATAGTTCTACACAGATCATAGAGATCGAATAGTAATCATAGCTTGTAA
Source organism: Tanacetum coccineum (assembly GCA_026074375.1). Taxonomy (NCBI): domain Eukaryota; kingdom Viridiplantae; phylum Streptophyta; class Magnoliopsida; order Asterales; family Asteraceae; genus Tanacetum; species Tanacetum coccineum. The sequence goes on from BQNB010008723.1 coordinate 48,826, forward strand.
TCTGTAACCTAGGCAGATTCAAGGTTTAATATAAAAGTTCTTTTGTGATATTCAATATAGTTCTTCTTAGCATTATTGGTTAGATTCCGCATAATTAATAGTGTTTACTCAGTGTTTCATTATTGTTGCTTTAGAATTATCTAAAGGAGCAAACTCTTTGCAAGCTAAAGGTTAAGATCTATTCAGTAAAATGATCCAACAAGTACTAACTTAACACTGCTGAAGATTTGAGAAAACAGTCTAAGTCATTAGTATTGTTAGTTTATTAGTTAGTGTTGACAGTACAAAGTATTAGTACTGTCAGTTCATTAGTATTGTTAGTTATATAGTTAGTATTGTTAGTATACATAGATTAGTATTGCTTATGTGATATGCATGAGATATATTAGGAATAGATATACATTATCAGTAGACGCGTTTTGTAAGCCCATTAGGGTTTCTTGGTGTATAAAAGAAACCTTAAGGCATAGTTAGAGATATATAGATCTATAAGTCATTTCTCATAGTTAGTATTCATAGTTTCAAGGTTATTCTGTAACTTTGATTGTGTTTAATATATTAAAAGTTTAGTAAGATCTTGTTTTAATATTTCATTGTTCTTCTTAGTATTACAAACTAGTTTCCCTATAGTTTGTAGTATTCACAATCTTAGTTTCTATTATAGTTGTCTTGGATATATCCAACACAACTAAGCTTTAACAAGCTAAGTAAGATCTGTTCAAAAGGGATCAACAGATACATCAAAAATTTGCCCACATTATCCAATGTTCTCACCATACTTTGAAAAAATAAACTTTTGAAAAGTTTAAACTTCTGGTTTGTAGCTAAGCAGATAATTACAGAAGCCATAATGCTACTAAATTCATTCCATGTAGTTGTTTTTGGACTTAAGCATTGTAAAACAGTATGAATAAGGAATTTCCATTATGGGGAGAAGAATGCTTTATAGAAAGTGAGTTTTTGTGAAACCTATTCATACCCTCATTAATGCAAGTTGTTCAAAGATTGTAGCATTGGGTAGACAATCAACACCTTTGGCATCTTCCAGTTGAAGATCTCTTCTCACAGTTTATTCAGTTATGATTATCTTCTTCCCATCCACTAGTGCTTATAACTGTACTTCCCCATTGATAGTTTTTGCCTTGACAGTAGACCAAAACTGTTCTATGCACGAAACGTATATAGTGGGATTGATCGTTAGTGCATACTTTATAGGGTTTGCATTCTGAAAATCCACAATTTGTTTAAACCCTTCACTTTCAGCGGGTTTAGACAAAAACACGACCATGTTATAAGTATCAGCAAACTTTAGATTCGCCATTTGTGTTGGGTTTTGATGATGGATGATAAAATTGAGTTAGGGTTTGTGATTAAAGAGTATATGAAAGAGAGAAATCGATTAAACGAGTGATTGAAGCCCTTAATCGAAGTATTTATGAAAATACCCTCAACAACATTAACCATCACCAATAGTAGTAAGTTTATGGCTAGCAGCATTAACTTTCACCAGCAGTAGTAAGTTTATGCCTAGCAGCATTAACTTTCACCAGCAGTAGTAAGTTTATGCCTAGCAGCATTAACTTTTACCAGCAGTATTAAGTTTATGCCTAGCAGCATTAACTTTTAGTTACCAACATTAACTCCGATTCCAGTCCAAACACTCTGTCTGTTTTTAATATATTCAACTCTCTTTCTATTTTTCAACTCATAAATTCTCTTAATTCTTTTACTCACCAAATCACTCTGTCTGTTTTTATTCCACACATCTCTCTTTCTGTTTTTATTCTCACCAACTCTCTCAATTCTTTTACTCACCAAAACCCTTTATCTAACACTTTTCTTTTATTTTTCTACAAAATGTTAGTCCAAAAACCAAGAAAACATAATCCATAGCAATGTTTTACAATAATCACAACATTAATTATACCAGAAGTATTAAGTATAACTAACAGCAAAAACTCAGCAGTATTAAGTATAACTAGCAGCACTAATTATACTTAACAACAGAAACTTTTAATGACATGAATAACAGTACTAATTCATACAAAACTATACAAAAACATAAAGAGATAAAAGATTTTAATGATTTAACATTCCAATACTAGCAATCAAATATTGAAATCTACTTACATCAAAAACTTTTGTTAGCAAATGCTCTGCTACATTCTTGTCATATGGATTTTTGACCATTTGAATCAATTTCTTTCTTTTATTGCATATCTCTAATAAAATTGATGTCCTAGTCCCTCTATATGCCTTTGTTTTTAATGAAAATAGGATTTTAAAAGATGCAAATAGTAAACTTTATTATCAATAAAGGATCTTGGTAAATGCATAAAATTATACCCATAATCCTAGTATTGATTCTGAATATAAAGCTCTTGTCACTGCCAACTTTGAAGCAGCCACTTATTCTGTTTCTGTGGTAGAATTTGCAACCACTTTCTTTTCTTGCAACTGCCAGATATTAATCGACATCTAAAGAATTGGCAACCCCCTATTGTAGATTTTTCCCTATCTTAAGCTTGCTCTACATAATCAATATCAGTGTAATGCTACCATAGATCAAAAAGAATCTTTGATACCAACGGCCAATTTTGTTGACCTTTTAAGTAACCTAAAAATCCTTTTCCACATGCATGAGATTGAAACCTTTGGATGACTTGGTATCTAGCACAGGCATACACTGCAATCATATTGTCAGGTCTTTTAAATGTAAGATACATCAATGATCCAATCATTGACTAATACATAGAACATTCACTTCCTTCCCCATTTTTCAACCGTGAGCAAAGCTTTGAGTTCATTGGTGTGCTTGCAGTCCTTGACTTTTGTAAACCAACTTTCCTTTGAAAATTTCACCAACATATTATCTTGACTAAAAATAGGACATCCTTATTCTGCTTCGACTTGTTATCCTAAGAAGAATGTATAGTCTCCATAGAACTCATCTAAATTTCTGCATGCTATTAACTTTTTCAATAATGCATTCGCACAGTGCATAGCTCCTTCTTTGTTGAACCAAAGAGGATATCATCCACATAAACTTGAATTAGCAAAATATCACCTTTGTGCCTTTTGATGAATAAGGTCTTGTCAATTTTCCCTCTTTGAAACCCATTGTCCAACAGATATGTTGACAAGGTTTCATACCAAGCTCTAGGAGCTTGATGTAGTCCATACAGTGCTTTTTCAACCTTGTATACTCTATCAGGAAAGTCTGGATCTTCAAATCCTGGTGGTTGACATACATACACCTCTTCTTCAATCTTCCCATAGAGAAAAGCACTTTTTACATCCATTTGATACACCACAAAATCTTTAAATGAAGCATAAGCTAAAAATAGCCTAATTGCTTCAATTCTTGCAACAGGGGCAAAGACTTCATCATAGTCAATCCCTTCTTCTTGTGTGTACCCTTGAGCAACCAATCTTGCTTTATTTCTTATCACAATTCCCCTTTCATCCTTTTTATTCCTGAAAACCCATTTAGTGCCTATAGCCCTTTTTCCATTTGGTAAATCCACTAAAGTCCAAACTTCTTGTAACTTGAATTGTAGAAGCTCTTCCTGCATAGCCTCTATCCAGCTTGGATCCTTCAATGCATGAATTACCTTTTTGGGTTCTTCCTGTGATAAAAAGCAAGCAAACAAGCAGTTTTGAAGGTCTTTATGGTTTGTTCTTTGTTGAATAGTACTAACAAACCCATGTTCCTTCAAATTCTTTGACATCTTTCTTGTTTGTGTAGCTGATTGCAAATCTCCAATCACTTGATCAAGAGGATGATCTTTATGAATTCTTGTAGTTAGAATAGGACTGACTTGGATTGTTGTATCTAAATTGTTCATGTCAGCCTCTGCACCATCATCTTCATCATTTCTTGAGAAGTCAAATATGCTATAATCTTCCAAAGCAGGCATATTTGGATCAAATGGAAGTTCAATGCTTGTTTTTCCACCAACAGCATTAACTTCATTTGTGCTAGCAGCATTAACATTGTTAGTGCTATTAACATTATCTTCCTTCTCTTGATCATTACATTCACTATCTATTCTTGGATCTTCATTAACCTTCTTTCCATCATTACTTGAAGGTTTGGATCCATCATCATGAGAACTCTTTGGATCTTGTGAATATGGTAGATCAACAGACCATAATGGTAGCAAAATGTAATCTTTGACAGGTTCTGTCTCCTTTCTGGCTTGACCTGCATTATCACTTGCTTTTGTACCTGCAAAACTGTTAATACAAATAATGCCTAAAAACGTTATTTATATTTTTCAACTTCTCAAGGTTTTGATAATAACAAAAGGTAAAAATGTTTACAATAAAAATAAACGTTTACAAATTATTAAATGTAAAATTTCATTTATAAGATTAGTAATCACTAAAGTATGGACAAACAAAATAATTAAGCATGATTAGTGATCAAGAAAATAATTTTCTCTTAATCCTCACTTTTAATTCTACAAAAGTATTTTCTCAAAAATACATTTACAAAATATTCTCTAATTAAAATAAAAAGTTTTATTAAAAACTTAAAATTTGAAATTCAAATTTTCCCCCCAAAACGGAAGCTTCTACACCAGATACAACATTCCCCACAAAAAGACAAAAAAAGGAGCGGAGTCTAGGCGGCGGCCCCCTTATAGGCCTGGCGGCCCCCTTATATATAAGGGACCGCCGGGACCGCCCCCAGAGAGCCGTTGGGATTCCCTGCCTATAAATACTGCTCCATTCCTAACAGAAAATGATTCCTCTTTGCACGAAATTTTTAGCCTTTTCTTTCTCTTTCTAAACCTTCTTTCTCTCACTAAAACTCTTGATCACTAACATACTTAGATCTTGTTTCAAGTGATCTAATATCTTCTTCTCATCTCTTCCCTCTCATTCAAGTGCAAGAGAAGAACACTCGTATTCGTCAAGAAACGAAGTGTTAATTAGTGATCTATCCTCCTTTCTTCTAAGTACCAAAACTATATTGTATTTATCTTGTGTATTTGTGTGATTAGGATATTGTGTAGATCTGATAGTGTAGATCTTGTGAGTGTGTATATCTTGTGAAGTGGTAGATTGGTTCTAGCTAAGATTATGACTCGACATTTAGCTTAGTGTTAGAAAATAACGTAAGCGACGTGTAAACGGTTTTCTCCGTCTAAAGAGATCCTGTTAACATAGTGAAATCTCGAGTCAGATACTCGGGGAGTGGAGTAGGGCGAAGAGGTGCTTTGTAGCCGAACCACTATAAAATCTTGGTGTCTTGGTTTGGTTATTTCTTTCCTTATCTCTTTACATTATTATTGTTGTTATCGTGTTTTAGTTTAGATAGTTATTGCTTGTTCATATTGTGATTTGATTGAACATATAACTCGGATCTATAGATTTTTGAAAGTAAACTTTTGAAACGTAAAACAAACGTGTAAACTATTCAACCCCCCTTCTAGTTTCCATAATTGGTATCAGTCGCAAGGTCACTCAAGATTTTAAAATTTATTGTTTGTAGACTTGGATCTGTAACACCCCAAAATGGGTCGAGCGGAATAAGGGTACGGGGCGTGGTACTTCAGATCAATAGCACAAGTATATAAGAACGACACAAAAAGTTGTTAAAATGTATACATTTGATTTATTGAAAGACTTAATACAAAAACATATAGCTTTAATTGTTCATTGTTGAATATTACCAAAAGTTGACAATACAATTTCCCTAAATTTGTTGCACCTAAATCTTTAGCGTGCAATCCAAAAGGTAACCAATGCATCCTGGCATTCCATGCCTTTGATCTCTGAAATCATTGATTAAAACGTCACAAAAATGTGGTGAATTCATTTGGTTGTTGTATTCAAATTATGCAGGACGCAAGACTTTCCCGTGATGTTAAACATATTGCAAACAATCACTAAACCAGATTACATTTTACACTAAGCTCTTGACAAGAAGCTCGAATGTTGTTTGTTCGCAAAAATATTGCTACTCAGCCCGCTAATGATGTGTAACCCGAAACATCCTGATTCGACAAGCAATAACGTTCTGCGCTAACATAATGTAATTCCCAACTACAATGTGCAATTGCAGTTCATGATATGGGGTTAACTTGGGTTATCGTCTACTTAGGCCAACATGTAATCAATGCAAAATATCCACTTGCGTCCAATTTGTAAAACAACAGCTTGTTTAACCCCAAATATTGTAAATCAGTAAAACTGTAAAAGTCTGGGTTCTATGAACTCACTCAAGGTGAGTGATCTGATATTTATTTTCAAGTGTGGATGCTTAACGATTATTCCGATGCAAACATAATTAAATATACGGTTCGTATAAGTACCGAGTACTTTAATTAATAACATTATATAATCCTATAGTTGTTACATCGTACTATCGTTCGGGCTATCATAATTTAAGAGGTCATGACATGACGTACGAGGAGTTAGGATACTTTAAATCGTAAATCCAACAACTCGTCGATACGCCATCCGAAGAGGCCTCATTATGAAACTCCCTAGTATTATAGCACTTCGATAACCACGTAATATTCTATATAGCTCAATCACCATCTAAATGTTTGAGTGAAAACATATTTAATAAATTGTTAAACCTTTATATTTATCTGAATTAAGGTAATTGTAGTTATTCAGGTAGTTTTAGGTTACTCCTGGTAGTTATAGTTATTACTACTGGTAGTGTTGTAGTTCCTCCTGGTAGTGTTGTTACTACTGGTAGTGTTGTAGTTCCTCCTGGTAGTGTTGTTACTACTGGTAGTGTTGTAGTTCCTCCTGGTAGTGTTGTTACTACTGGTAGTGTTGTAGTTCCTCCTGGTAGTGTTGTTACTACTGGTAGTATATTAGTTTATTTTCTAAGTCTGACCCGACTATAATGACCCACTAAATCACATTTTCATGACTCGGGTTCTAAAGAGAATTTATGCGAAACGATATTTTTGAACACTTTCCAGTTCTGTCCGAGACCGAATACTCGACCGATATGGCGAAAAAGCACTGCATCAGATCTGGATGCAGTGTATTAATTCCAAAAGCCAGATTTTGCCCCAGCCTTACGTCACGTTATCATTCGCTTTTAGACTTAAGACCGCGCGTGAAGTAAAGAGACCTTCCGAACGACTTTCATGTTTCGGCCGAAGCCGAAACGGTATCGAAAGTTCCGCAAATACATTTTAAAATCTGACAGAACTACTAAACTTAAACAAAATACTGGATTTTTATACCTCGTTTATATACCTCGTTTTCGCTCTAACTTTTTCGTTATAAATCCGTTTGACAAGTTTCTTATCATTTTGGAATCGTCATGAGACGTATTATTTTTATATGATGCCAAACCCACTGTATGAATTTCAGATTTAAAACAGCCCCTAAGTATTTATGTGTATAACTTTATAAAAACCTTGTTTTATGTATTAAAAAGTCCTTAGTGGTGATTATAGCCATAATTAACATATTACACATAATCATAGAATAAAAGTAATAAAGGAATTAGGAGCCTTGGGATGATGTATGAGATTGAGAAATAAGTGCTTAAAACCCGTGTTTAGATTCCAAAACTAAGCTTACAAGCTTATACAACCCTAGTCTTAGGTTTTTTTTTGAAACCCTAATCTTTCCTTTTCTTCCTTAATCCTTGCAAATGAAGAACCAATGCTTGTAAACACCTTAGTGTGCCTTAGGATTGATGTGTAAAGGGTTGTATAGGTTGTATAAAAATTTTGTATGGATTGCTTATGGTTGTTATTTTGGCCGTGGGTTTTGGAGAGAAAGGGAGAAAGGAAAATGTGATTTTGTAAGTAAAAGAGTATGTAAACTTTCTTATGCATGCATGATATATATAGGAAGAGAAAAGAGATATTATTTGTTGCAAAGTTTGACTAGAAAAATCAAAGGGGGAGGGGGTTTGCCGTGGGAATTCAAAGGGGGGACAAGGGGACCAAAAAGGGGAGGGAACAAGGGTTTAATGGTTATGTTTCTTGGTCTCTTGGTTCCTCCTAATGGGAATCATCCCATGAAAACAAGGATTTATGTTTCTTGTTTATTTTCTTTTCTAGTTAATATGTTACTTGTGTATTTTTAAAAGAAAATGTGTAAGTAAACTTTTGTATAAAAATATAAAGTGTAGTTTTTATTTAAAAGGTATACTTGTAATGTCTTGGTATTTTGTAAAGTATTTGTTATCTTGTATATACATATGAGACGTGTATATATATATACATATGCATAAAGTTTTATAAACTTTGATCGTTGTATAAAAACGTAGGTAATTGTTGAAGCGTACGTTAATTTTTAGGGTTTCCGGGAAAACCTAATTGTCATTTATCGCGACACGTAAACACTTTCACGTATCCGATAAAATAACTTGTGTAAGGTTAATAATTATCCTTAAAATAATCACTTACCACTTGTTTGTCGTAAACAATTAATTGCTTGATGCCGTTTAAGTTAACTGTTATTTCTTGCTTACGCGATTTAACTTAACGATTTCCATTAAAAACAAACGCGTACAATACAAAAGAATAAATAGCGACTTTATCAACGTCGTACATTGTCCTAAAACACGGGGTGTTATAGGATCGATCTATGGATTCTGACAAATATCTAGAAGGGCAATCTATGGAAAGACCACCACTCTTTGAAAGCGATAGTTTTATTTATTGGAAACATAGATTCGAGACATATGTTAAATCAAAAGATCTAGATCTTTGGCATGTTATTACCAATAGTGATTTTCAACCTATTGTACAAAATCCGGAAACCAAATTAGATGAGGTTATCCCTTTTGAAAAACAAACCGATGATCTCAAAAAGAGACTTGCGAAAAATAATGAAGCAAAAATGGTTATTTACAATGCTTTGCCAAGAAAAGAATATGAAAGAATTTTCATGTGTAACACGGAAAAAGAAATTTGGAAAACTTTGTTAATCACCCATCAAGGTAATAGCCAAGTCAAAGATAATAAGATCGACCTTTTGGTTCAACAATATGAACAATTCGTCATTTCCGAAGACGAATCTATAGATAGTGCTTTTGCTAGATTTAATACTATTATTGCTAGTTTTAAAGCTCTTGATGAAGGTTATTCTAGTAAGAACTACGTAAGGAAGTTTCTTAGAGCTCTACATCTTAAATGGAGAGCAAAGGTCACGGCGATTGAAGAGTTAAAAGTCTTAACGTCGCTATCTCTTGATGAACTAATCGGGAACCTCAAGGTTCACAAAATGATCATCAAGAAAGATTATGAAATAGTCAAAGCAAAAGTTGAAAGAAAATCTATTGCTTTAAAGGCTAAGAAAGAATCTAGTGATGAAGAATGTTCGACTTCTGGTAGTGAAGACGAAGAGTACGCTATGGCGGTAAGAGACTTCAAGAAGTTTTTTAAAAGAAGAGGTAGATTCGTGAGACAACCTCAGAACGACAAAAAGGCGTTCTAAAGAAGTCATGATGACAAGAACGGTAAAGGTGATAGAAAATGCTTTAGATGTGGCGACCCAAATCATCTTATTAGAGAATGTCCAAAACCACCGAAAGATAAGAACCAAAGAGCTTTTGTCGGAGGCTCTTGGAGCGATAGCGGTGAAGAAGATGATGAAAAGGTCAAAGATGAAACGTGTCTTATAGATCACGCATCAAGTGAGGTATGTTCCGAATCATCTTACTTTAGTGATGAAAACTCATCAATTGATGATATAGCTTTAGACAACGAATATGATAAGTTATGCAAAATGAGTCTAAAGATAATCACTAAAAACAAAAAGTTAAAAGCTACTAGAAATAGTCTAGAAAATAAGTTTAGAGAATTAAAAGGTAAATTGTTCACACTTGAGAAAAATAAGGAAGTTGATCTCGATTGTGCAAAGTGTCATGTATTTAAAATTGAGAATGAAAAACTCAAAGATGAATCTACTAGATTAAACAAATTTGAAAAGAGTACACATTGCTTAAATGAAATGTTAAGTAATCAAAAACCCTCCGATGATAAATTATGTTAGAAATACAGAAAAGTATCAGTCACTTCCAATATAAGTAGTCATAGCTCGTAGTAATTAGTAATGTTATGTTAGTAAGTTAACCAGGCCAAAGATACATAGTAAGCCCATAACAAAAGCCCATGGCCGGTTATGCTAGGCCTATTTATACCCTCTCCACACACGGAGAGGGTGTTGGTTGTTCATTTCTTACATTTTCACTAAACTAATATTGTCCTTTTTCTTTCTTTCTCTAAGTGTTCATCCAACCATCTCTTTCCTTCTCTAAAACTCTAAGCGAATCATTCCATACTTGTGTTAAGAGATTCTACAATTGGTATCAAGATCCATGGGGTGTTTGTGAAGGTTTTTGTGTGCGTTTTTTATACTCGTTTTAGACGTGAGTTTGGTTTGAATCCATCAAAAGGTTTTTACCTTTTTAGGGTTTAAAAACCATAAAGCTTTTAACTTTATTTCTTATTTATCTTAGTTTAGACTAAAAGTATAAGAAAATATTTCAAAAACCATAAAAATTTCATCTTTTTGAGTCTTTTTGGTTAAAAAGAGGGTTTTGTACCAAGAATCTTGATTTCAAATTTTTAATGTCAAAAACGTTAAAGTTTATGTTTTAAGGTTCTAATAGTCTTAGATAGGTAAGAAGTACAAGAAAAATCGGGTAAAACGTCAAAAAGTGAGTCTTTTTAAGATTTTTGATTTTTGAGTTTCGTAGTGTTTTGGGCAATTTATACGTGTTACATAGGCGAATTATACGTATTTCTTCCTTCAGGCGAATTATACGTGTTCTAAAGGCGATTTATACGTTCCTATAGGCGATTATACATGTTATTTTGCTCAGGCGATTTATACATACGTATATTTCTAAAGGCGATTTATACATACGTATAATTGTGAAGGCAATTTATACATATGTATATTTTGCTCAGGCGATTTATACATACGTATATTTGTGAAGGCGATTTATACATACGTATATTTCTGAAGGCGATTTATACATACGTATATTTATAAAGATGAATTATACGTTGTTCTTCACAAGGGCGGTTTATACGTTTGTTTCAAAGGAGAACTATACACGTTTATTAGGTGAATTATACAGTTGTTCTTTGATTTGTAAAATCCCGTGATAACTTAATTTCCCGGTTTTATCAAGAATTGTAAAATCTTGTGTATTCCAAAAGACTCAACTTCATTAATCAAAAGTCACTCACTTTAACACAACAACCTCCAATCACTGTACGATTATCTTAATCTTATCACATTGAAATGGATTCAATTATTTCACTTGGACAAAAGAATAGTCTTGCTGAGTACATGATACTCTCCGGTGCTGACAATCATCCACATATGTTGGACAAAGACCTGTATGATTCTTGGAAAAGTCGAATGGAATTATACAAAATAGAGAACACAAAAGAATGATACTTGAATCAGTTGAACATGGTCCTCTCATTTGGCCTACGGTTGAAGAGAATGGTGTGATCAGAACAAAGAAATATGCTGAATAATCTGCTGTTGGAAAAATTCAAGCTGATTGTGATATGAAAGCTACCAATATCATTCTTCAAGGTCTTCCTGCTGATATCTGTTCACTTGTGAATCATCACATAGTTGCTAAAGATTTATGGGAGAGAGTTCAGTTACTGATGCAAGGTACCTCTTTAACAAAGCAGGAAAGAGAGTGTAAGCTGTATAATGCATTTGATAAGTTTACTCACATCAAGGGGGAATCACTACACACATATTACTTAAGATTTACTCAGCTAATTAACGATATGAACATCTACAAAATGAAAATGGAGCAATTTCAAGTTAATACCAAGTCCTTAAACAGTCTTTCACCTGAATGGAGTAAGTTAGTGACTGATGTCAAACTTGTTAAAGATTTGCATACCTCCAACTTTGATCAACTTCATACATATCTTGAACAACACGAACTACATGCAAATGAAGTCCGTATTATGCGTGAATGCAATCAAGATCCACTTGCATTCGTTGCAAATCAGCAGATGACACCACCTTACTTCAACACTTATCAGTCTTTATCCTCAACTTCAACAACAGTTTTCACCATCACAATATAGATCAATTCAACCCAATAAATAATACTCATCTCATTATCCATCACAAACTCAATTTAATCATTTATCCATTCTACCATCACATGCATTTCAGTCTCAAATGAATCATCAAACCTTAACTGTTCCATAAGTAATTCCATAAGTTGCTTATCAATCACCTAAAGCTCCTACCATTTGTAGACTCAGGTTTTGATGTTCCTGTGTTTTCTCCTGGAGATGATCCGATTGCTTGTTTCAATAAAGCAATGGATTTTCTAACGGCTGTAGCTTCTTTAGGGTTCCCTACTACCAATAATCAACTCAGAACTTCCTCTAATCTAAGAAACCATGCCACTATTCAAGATGGCAGGGTTACCGTGCAACAAGTTCAGGGGAGACAAGAGCAAAATTATTCTGGTACTACATATAAGAGCAATGCTACTAGTTCAAGGGGAAATACTACAAGTAGACAGGCAAGAGTTGTTAAATGCTACAACTGCCAAGGTGAAGGACATATGGCTAGGCAATGCACTCAGCTTAAGCGACCAAGGAATGCAGCATGGTATAAAGAGAAAGCAATGTTAGCAGAAGCTCAGAAAGCTGGACAAATATTGGATGAGGAGCAACTCATATAACACCTCGTGTTTTAGGTCATTGTATGACATTATGTAATTCACAATTTATTTTTAGGGTTTTACGCGTTTGCTGAAAAGTTCAATCTCTTCTCATTGTTCAATTTTATGTCGATGACATTATTTCGGTTCATTGTCAAGACATGTGTGGAAATTTGCCAAAAATCATGTCATGACGAGTTTTGAGATGAGGCAACGATAGGGTTTGAACTTAACATTCTTCCTTGGATTACAAATAAAACAATGGTAGATGGTATTTTCTTTAATCAATCTAGTATATTAAAGAATGTTAAGAAATTTAAGTCTAGAAGAGTCTAAACAATGAAAGCACCCATGTCCTCCGATACTGAATCACAAAGATGAAGAGTGTGAGTCGGTGCTGTACCATGTATCAGGCATGTATAGGTAGTTTATTTTTAACTAACGTTGTAGGCCCGATATCATGTTTAGTGTCTGCCTCTTTACCGCTTCAAGAGGCTCCTCAAAACCTTCATCTTGAAGTGGTTTAAGCGTATCTTCAGATACCATTAAAGGCACTAAGCACTTAGGATTATGGTATATTAAGGGGAACGGCTATATTAAACCATTAGTATATGGCCAACTCTGATCGATCAGGAGTTTTAGTGGACGAAAGAGCACTAGCGTATTTGTACTCATTCGTGAGGATGTTGCTAGACATCTTGGTTCTCGAGAAATAAACCGCTCTTGTATATCCACTACGAAGCTGAAAATAAGTAAGCGGCGGAAAGGAATGTCAACAGCACTATGGATGAAAACAAGCTCTCATCGACTATGAGTACGACTCGACGACGTTCCATCATGTGCGACAACAAAGGCACGATTGACATTAGCAAAAACCGGTGCAACATTTTCGTACAAATCACATTCGAAATACGCCACCACTTTCTCGTGATAATGTCCAGAAGGACATATCTCAATCGAAAAGTGCCGTCGTCGACAAATCACTGACATTCTTACAAAACCCTTTAACGGTATCGTTTAACTATCTTCGTCTTCGGTTTAGGAATTTGGAACACATTCCATAACTTATTCATGTCCCCCTCTTTTCCCTTCTCCTTCTTCTGTTTCGATTCTAGTTCGGTTCATTCCGTGTTGTGACTAACTTGAATACTTCATCCGAAGTACTTTAAAGCATTCTTGATTCGCGATATGCAAATTAAAGAATGTCACTCCTCAATTGTTAATTTTCGTCAAAAAACATAAGTCAAAACCCTTTACTAAGGGCGGCCCCTAATATATGTGGGACGCCAGGAGATATGAGAAACGCCTCAGCAGACCTTAAAATGGGAAAACACTTAAACAAAAATTTTCAAACAGAAAACAAACACCCCAAATCTGTGCACTCGATGAACAGACCCAAACCACCAAAACTAAAATTTACATTAAAACATCAATTGCAAGATCAAATCAACACTATAAATCAATCCTAGTATCACCAAAGATCATCAATGTAGTCATTTCATTTTATTTTCTATCAATTTGAGTCTAGGGTTTCATGGGAACACCAAAATTTAAAATTCGGGTTTTTGTGTTTTCTTTCAATTTTTTGTACCAATTTAAGACTTCTAGGATACAATGTATAAATAATAATGCTTCCTGTAGATCAAGGATTTGCATACAGTAGTGAATTTGTTGAAAATTGATTTGAACGAAAACCCCCATTTTATTTTCAATCACTCGACGTTAGGAACATATAAAATTGTTGTTATGCATTGTTATCTAACTACAAACGTTTTCAACACAATGCATAATGATCTCATGAACAAATTTTTGAGATACATAGTTATTATGTAATTGTTGACTTGTTTGTCATGAGCAAAATCAAATTAAGGAGCTTTGGATAAACTCTTAGGATTTTTATTTAGTCGAGTTACATCGTTACTCCACTCTTGTTTGCATTTTAGGCACACCCTAGGCTATCTCGTAATGAAGGAATTCTCAACTACAATATCTTTCCAATTTTAGGTGATATGACTTAGAAGATGAATTTACGTACACAATATCATACGTTCCAACTATCTCAACGAAAACTATATTTCCTGATTATCTTAAAACAAATCATATTATCAAAATTTAATCCTCTATCTAGAAAATCGAAATACAAATCATATTGGCCATCCATGAAACCTTGGGTTATCATATTTCATCTTAAATCAATTAACTACATATCCTCTGAAGAAGCTTCAAGTGTTGACTCAAATGATGGTTGAAATTTCCTCTAGAATTATTGATAGGATACGTAATATTATTATTACTATGTAATACTATCTTAACCTCTATCATGGATAATCAAGTACGTGTATAATGTGTCTACATTATTATTTAATGGTTGCTATGTGACATTTAGTAGACATTTTAGTCATTTATATGCTTCATCTTGAGCACATTACATGACTTATTCTCTCCTTTAGATGTATTATGTAATCTATGAAGAATGAAATGCCATTATCGCCCTTTAATTCTTTATTACCCTCTAAAAATTAAAATTCTAGAAAATTTTGCGAATCTCAGAAAAAATGGTCCCCTTAATATAGGGTGGCTCCTACATATATGGGACCCCACTAATATAAGGGACCGCCATCTGGAAACACGAAAATTTTCATGTCCTTCTTTTTGCAAACTCTTTTTTTATTTTTTTTTTATGACCTTATTCACTTAGGCCAACCTATAACAAACCGTGTTTTTGGCGTTAATTTAATGTCGTCAATAAATTCACAAGTTATTTTTAGTATTGTACGCGTTTGCTCTTAAATCGTAAACGTTAAGTTAAATCGCGTAAGCTAACATTTTATCGTCAATGTAAACGGGCATCAAACAATTAAATGTTTACATCAAGCAAGTGTTAAGTAATTATTTTGAGAATAATTATTAACTTTGTTCATTTTATTTTTATTGGTTACGTAAAGTGCTTACGTTTCGCGATAAAATACGTTTAGGCATTCCTGGAACCACCAAAACTTTTCTGACGCTCATACAATAACCAAAATTGTACCCTAATACTCAAGTTACATAATCATACGATTAGTTGGCAGATATGCCGATCTAAGGTGAGTCATACCAAGAAAATATCTAGCTCAAAGTATCTTCCTTGAATTCATGGGATGAATCCCATATTAGGGAACCAATCACTTACACCTTCTAAAATGCTTACGTTTCGCGATAAAATGCGTTTCGGCATTCCCGAAAGCACCAAAACCTAACTACGCTTAAAAAAATACCCATGATTATACCCAATACACAAAATAATCAATATAAAATCACATATATGTGTATGTGGCCAGATTTCAAGTGATAGGACCAAGTAATATCTTGTTTGCATGACTAATCTCCTAAATATCTAGATATTATGAATATCAAGGGAACAAAGCCTTACACCTTCACATGCATGGGAACCTTCCTTGATGCATTCCTTGAGTCCTTGGTCAAGTATATAATTCCTAAGCTAGCAAGTAAACACACATCTTCCATTTTCCAAAGTGTAAACAAGAAAATCTCTCCCCTTTTTCCCTCTAATACCCCACGGCTCAAAACTCATCCCAAACCAAATCCATAGTTTGATTTTATATCATTATACAAGCATACACACATCATATTTAAGGTATTCTAAGAAGGATCCAAGACTTGGTTAAGCATTTTCAAGCAAGGAAGCAAGAAAAGGAAATTAGGGTTTTCAAAGGTAATTAGGGTTTTCAAGTGTGCTAGCTTTGGTTTTTAATCTAAACAAAGGTTTAGATTGTGTTTTGTATCATCATTGTTCATCATAAGGTCCTCTTTAAACCTTTATCTTTTTATAACTAAGATTTTATGTGTTCATATGTTATATTTAGTTAAATCACCATAATTAGGGTTTTAAACATGTTAAAATGATAACTTACTTATGATTATGATTTTGTACACTTTTTCATATGATATGTAATTAGTAATATCATGGAATAATGAAATTATAAGTATGTTAACATGTTAGTATAAGTGGAAAATGTTTAAGTGTAAACTAGTGATTAAAAGTTAATTAAGAAAAGTTATGATTTTCTGTGAAGATATTAACTTGTGATCTTGGACTGATGGACAAAATTATGGATCTTACACTATATAATATATATGACATAATTATATTATAAGTTATAAAGGATTTGTGGTAAAATATATAATGGAAAAGTATATATATAAAGTATATATAATTAAGTATATATAAGGTACATAAAGGGCTGTTTGGATTCGAAATCCAAACAGTGGGGTTATCATTTTTATAAGATAGTACATCTCATAAGGATTCCAAAATGATAAGAAACTCGAAAAACGGATTAATAACGAAGAAGATACACTAGTTACGAGTTTACGACGCTAAATACTTTATAAAACAAATTTTATAAAAAGTTACTATTCATGGCAGAAACTTATACTTTGTAAACATCAATAATATGATAAAACTTTCAATTACGAGAACGTGTTCGAAAGAATCGCTAAAAACGGAGCTATAACGAATAAGATACGGCTAAAACGGGTTTTACGTTAATTAAAAGTATAAAAATGATTTTATAGCTGTTATGAACAGTAAAACACTATTCATCACAGAATCTCAAAAACCTAAAAATGTGATTTTATGATCACTCGTCTTAATACGAAAGCGTGGGCGTAAGAAACGCGAGAAACGGGCTTAAAACGACAAAGTTATGTCATTTTTACTAAAGGCGTAATTATAAACGTTTTTACTTTATAATTACAATTTCACTTAAACAAATAGATGGTGATATAGCTATATAGATTATATATGTTATTAGTTATCGAAGTGCTATAATACTAGGGAGTTTCATAATGAGGCCTCTTCGGATGGCGTATCGACGAGTTGTTGGATTTACGATTTAAAGTGTCCTAACTCCTCGTACGTCATGTCATGACCTCTTAAATTATGATAGCCCGAACGATAGTACGATGATAACTATATAGGATTATATGCAGTTGTTGTTAGACAACGTACTTGAATACTGATTCGACCTATATTAACTAGGTTGCATTTGAGCGTTAGCGTGACGCGTTTTTACTTGGGATATTTTGTTATCAGATCACTCACTTGAGGTGAGTTCATAGCCCCACACTTTTTACAGTTTTACTGATTTACTATTAGCTAAATTACAAGTTTTTTGGTGAGAAACATATGCATGTTTTACAAATTAGACGCAAGTGTACATTTTATCATGATTACGTTTTGCCTAAGTAGCGATAACCCACTATGCCCATGAATCATGAACTGTTAATTACTGGAATGTGAGCGCGAATGATTATAGATAGATCTATTTGGGATTGACCTCCCCGTTCGGGTGACTAGCTATCACTGGAAACGAACGTATATCATGTCGGAAAGCTGATTTTACGTTGAACATCATCACGCAATGTAGGCAATATTTATATAAGTGTGTTCAATTATGTCAGCTTCGGTGTCATGAGCTAGTAAACGAAATTACATTTTGTGATGTCTAGCACTGTTGGCATTATCACTGGGAACGCTTGCGGTCATGCATATACATTAACATAAACCTATGAAATTCACCAACTTTAAGTTGACATTTTAAATGCAATGTTTCAGGTCAATTAAGCACAGGTGCTAAGGATACATTGGTGATTATATTACGAAGTCCTGCATTAAATATTTAGTAGCATTACCTTTTGTGAATTTGCTATGGCCTGGAAATCTTTGTAAAAAAAAACAAGTAAACAATTAAAGCTGCGGGCTTTTGTAACACATATCTTAAATTAAAATCCAATTTTATTTGTTTTAAATGACTTTTTGGTCGTTCTTATATTATCCATGTGTTTTGTTGATCTAGAAGTAACACTGCCCTGACCCTTATTCTCTGCACCCAATTTGGGGGTGTGTTACAAATTGAGGTATCAAGAGCCAAGGTTATAGAGAACCAGGTCAAATGTTTTTGCTGGACTATAACCGTTTTTCAAACATTGCATTCATACAAATGGGTTTCACGGACATACAAACACTAATAGAGCATTAGTCGGTTAGGCCAAGATTCATGCATGAATAATATTTAGATTGATATACATTGTTATAAAATAAATGTATATTACTATAAAAGATTCTTATAATAGCATACTTATATAAGCTAATTTTGATTCAGATACTATCATGTCAGATTCTGAGCATTCTTACGGTACATGCACAATCGGAATCCTTTTCAATGAGGAGACTGATTCAGACATCGGTTCACCAAGAGTCGATGGACCACCCATTATGCCAGAGGACCCATATGCTTACATAATGGCTGCTTATGAGGTCCCACCATCGCCGGATTACATACCTGGCCCTGAGGTTCCACCATCGCCGGATTACATACCTGTCCCTGAGGTTCCACCATCGCCGGACTACATACCTGGCCCCGAGGAGCCGCAGTCACCTCCCCCACTGGACTTTGTTCCTAAGTCTGATCTGGAGGAGGAGCCAGAGGAGGACGATTAGGATCCCGAGGAGGATCCAACTGACTACCCTGCTAACAGGGATGATGATGATGATGAGGATGAGGACGAGGAGGAGGAGGAGGAGGAGGAGCACCCAGCTCCGACTGACTCTGTCCCACCTATACACCGTATGACCGCCAGGATATCTATCCGGAATGAGCCATCCATATCACTTCCACCCTAGGGAAAGAGACGAGAAGACTTCTTGCCTTAACCACCCACCTCCATCACCACTTACTCCACTATCATCTCATTACCACATATACCATCACACCAAAATACCTCATACATCAGCCACCACCGCCAAAGCCCTACTCATATTGAGATTCCCGAGGGTTGTTTACCTCTTAGAAGAGGGGGGGGGGGGGGGTTTTTATGCGTCTTTGCTTCTCCCACCCGTAATCGTGAGTCAGTGGAGAGTTCAGCAGCCGTTGCTGCTAGCCAGGAGTAGTCCAACCATAGCGAGGGACGACCCTTACTCCATAATCGAGGGAGGACCTTTATGATTTGTCGATATGGTTTATGTCCCTTCCTAGATGTTTGACATCTAGGGAGTTAGACTATGACATTACGGATATATGGGATGATCCGGTAGGAGCCATCGATGAGATTGCACCAACCACCGTAGAGGGTCCAATCATAGGTTACCCGATCTTGCACCAATTGTTGAGGAGGAGTCTACCAGCATGTATGTATTATGGATGAATGCTTCCCCAAAGATGACGCAGGATCTCTACTGATAGGCTGAGTTCACATGTTGTATAGGGATAGACCTGTGTTCATTCGTCGTTAGGTCAAGGAATGTAGAGAGATAGTGCTAAATAGCTCGTGAAGGCTTGGGACTATCCTGGATGCTAGCGACTATGCACTTTCAGCAAGTATATGTCAATACGTACTACAGTAGTGGCACAGAGTGCATTGATTTCAGAGTTACAGTCAGGCAATCACAGGACATAAGGGTGATTACAGAGTTTATTGGCATCAACCACAAAGACAGGTTCAGTTGACTAAGAACATGAGGTTGCTGAAAGGACTACAGACACAGATGGTCGAGTTTTAGAGGCAGCATGGACCCGCAAAAGGTCCATCACAGCCTGATGCACCAGGAGAGGCTGGTAGCAGTTCCTAGATTTAGTTATGTTGTAGCTTGCTATGCAGCCAGTTAAGCATTATGGGTTATTCTTAGCTAGTAGACTATATAGATCTTTTGCTTTGTTTAGCTACACAGTATAGGTCTTTTGTTCAGGTATTATCTACCTTGTACAGCATACTAAGTGTTACGGGTATATCCCGGCTAGTATGGCTTTAGGTTGTTTCTTTTGTCTTGTAACCTAAGTATAGTAATCATCTTGTATCTGAACCGAACATGTATGTTTTTCCAAGTTATATATGAAATAGATGGATTACGTTATCTATGAAATCGAATTTATTATAAATGAATGTCGATTTGGTTATACCACGATTAATTTCAATAACAGTTGTACATTTCACTGTGTGATGTGATCTCGTTTTATTTAATGTGTATATGTTATGTCATAGTTATGATTTTATGAAATCTAACGGGTATTATGTTTTCTTGTGATTTAAAGAAAATGGCACCAAAGAGAAGGACCACGAGGTTAAACCCAAGTGCAACACCGACACCAGTCACAGACACTCATACCACTACATCTGTCACCAATGCCCAAATTCAGGCAATGATTAACGAAGGCGTTACTGCTGCACTGGCAGCACGTGATGCAACCAGAAATGGCGATGATAGCCATACTTCAGGAACGGGTGCCAGAAGGCCTGTGCAGGTTGCTCGTGAATGCACCTACCCGGACTTCCTAAAATGCCAACCCTTGAACTTCAAGGGCACTGAGGGAGTTGTTGGACTCACTCAGTGGTTTGAAAAGATGGAGTCTGTTTACAGCATAAGCAACTGTACAGTAGCATGCCAGGTCAAATTTGCTACGTGTACCCTGCAAGGAAATGCTCTTACATGGTGGAACTCCCATGTTAAGACCACTACTCCTGAAGCTGCCCATGCAATGCCATGGAGGACACTGAAAAAGATGATGACAGACAAATACTGCCCAAGGGGCGAAATTAAGAAACTGGAGTTCGAAATGTGGAATTTGAAGGTAAAGGGTAACGATGTGGTAACCTATAGCCAACGTTTCCAAGAACTAGCACTAATGTGCGATCGGATGTTTCTATTTTTGAAGAAATAGCAAGTTAAGACATATATCGGTGGCATGCCCGATCCGGATCCAGGGCGCAGTGTGATGGCAACTAAGCCAAAAACTATGCAGGATGCCATTGAGTTCGCCACTAAACTCATGGACAAGAAGATCAACACTTGGGCTGAACGTCAGGCTGACAACAAAAGAAAGTCTGATGACACCGCCAGGAACAACCAGAATCAACAACCAAACAAGAGACAAAACACTGGAAGAGCTTATGCCGCAGGAAATGGTGACAGGAGACCATACGGAGGGCCTAGACCTCTGTGTTCCAAATGTAACTATCACCATGATGGTCCTTGTGCTCCCAAATGCCACAAGTGCAACCGATTTGGTCATTTAGGTCGTGACTGCAAGAATCCCCCAAATGTCAACACTGGGGCTAATCAGAGGGCTTGTTTTGAATGTGGTGCTCAGGGGCATTTCAAGAAGGATTGCCCAAAATGGAAGAACAACAACAACCGGGGTAATCAGGCTGGAAATGCCAAGGCTCAGGCAAAGGTGTATGCCATGGGCAATGCAGGGGCAAACCCGGACAACAATGTCGTCACGGGTACGTTTCTCCTAAACAACCGATATGCATCTATTTTATTTGATACCGGTGCCGATAGGAGTTTTGTATCTACTGCATTTAGCTCTCAAATTGTTATCACTCCAACTGCATTGATATGATAATATGTCTACTAGCCGACGGGCGAATAGTTGGGTTAAACACTATTATCTGGGGTTGTACGTTAAACCTCTTAAATCATCCTTTCAACATAGACCTAATGCCCGTAGAACTAGGTAGTTTTGACGTGATAATTGGTATGGATTGGTTGGCAAAGTACCATGCCGTTATTGTCTGTGCGGAAAAGATCGTTCGTATTCCTTTTGGAGATGAAATTTTAATCGTTCGAGGTGACGGAAGCAGCAATAAACACGGGACCCGATTAAACATCATCTCGTGTACTAAGGCTCAAGAGTATTTAACGAAGGGATGTCACGTATTCTTAGCAAATATCACCGCAACCAAAGACGAAGACAAGTCAAAGGAGAAACGACTTGAAGATGTGCCAGTTGTTCAAGAATTTCCTGAAGTTTTTCCTGAGGACTTGCCGGGTATACCACCCACTCGACAAGTGGAGTTTCGAATCGATTTGGTACCTGGTGCTACACCCGTAGCACGGGCACCATATAGATTAGCACCGTCCAAAATGAAGGAACTAGCGGAGCAACTACAGGAACTTACGGACAAAGGCTTCATAAGACCAAGTTCCTCACCCTGGGGAGCTCCGGTTCTGTTTGTAAAGAAGAAAGATGGGTCTTTCCGGATGTGCATCGATTACAGGGAATTGAACAAACTGACAGTGAAGAACCGCTACCCACTCCCAAGGATCGATGACCTATTCGACCAGCTGCAAGGGTCGAGTATTTATTCAAAGATTGATCTGAGGTTAGGGTATCACCAGTTGAGGGTTCGAGAAGAAGACATTCCCAAGACTGCATTCAGGACTCGATACGGTCACTATGAATTCCAAGTCATGTCTTTTGGTTTGACTAATGCACCGGCCGTGTTCATGGACCTTATGAACCGGGTGTGTAAACCGTATCTGGACAAGTTTGTAATTGTCTTCATCGATGACATTTTGATCTACTCCAAAAGTAAGAAGGAACATGAAGAACACCTTAGGCAGATCTTGAAATTGCTTAAGAAGGAAGAATTGTATGCCAAGTTCTCTAAGTGTGAATTCTGGATTTCCAGGGTACAATTCCTCGGTCACGTGATTGACTGTCGAGGTATTCACGTTGACCCTGCCAAGATTGAATCTATCAAAGATTGGGCGTCTCCTAAAACACCAACGGAGATTCGCCAATTTTTGGGCCTTGCCGGCTATTATAGAAGATTCATCGAAGGGTTTTCAAAGATCGCCAAGACAATGACCAAACTAACCCAGAAAGGTGTCAAGTTTGATTGGGGCGATAAATAAGAAGCAGCTTTTCAACTGTTGAAGCAGAAGCTATGTAGTGCACCAATCCTGGCCTTACCTGAGGGAAGCGAAGATTTCATCGCATACTGCGATGCTTCAAAGAAGGGTTTGGGCGCTGTGTTGATGCAAAGAGAAAAGGTGATTTCTTATGCATTACGCCAGTTAAAAATTCATGAAAAGAACTATACGACTCATGATTTAGAACTTGGGGCAGTAGTGTTCGCTCTAAAAATTTAGAGCCGCTATTTGTACGGAACCAAGTGCACGGTGTTCACTGATCACAAAAGTTTACAACACGTTCTTGATCATAAGGAATTAAATATGAGGCAACATCGCTGGTTAGAGTTGCTGAGTGATTACGATTGCGAAATTCGTTATCACCCAGGGAAGGCGAATGTTGTTGCTGATGCTCTGAGCAGGAAGAAATGAGAACCACTAAGGGTTCGGGCCTTAGTGATAACTATTGGCTTGGATCTTCCTAAACAAATCTTGAAAGCTCAGACTGAAGCACGAAATCCGGAGAACATCAAGAAGGAGGATGTTGGAGGTATATTGGTTGAGAATTCAAAAGATCCGGAGAAACTTAGAACGGAAAAGTTAGAACCACCTGCGGATGGAACTATGTGCTTAAATGGCATGAGTTAGTTACCATGTTATGGCGACTTAAGGATTGTGATCATGCACGAGTCCCACAAGTCTAAATACTCTATTCATCCGAGTTCTGACAAGATGTACAAGGATATAAAGAGACTATACTGGTGGCCCAATATGAAAGCCAACATCGCCACCTATGTTAGCAAATGTTTGACCTGTGCTAAGGTCAAGGCCGAACATCAGAGACCATCGGGTTTGTTAGTACAACCCGAGATACCTCAATGGAAGTGGGACAACATCACGATGGATTTTGTCATGAAGCTTCCTAAGTCGTCACAAGGTTATGACACTATTTGGGTGATCGTTGACCGACTTACAAAGTCTGCCATTTTTATGCCAATGAGGGAAACGGATCCTATGGATAAACTGGCGAGAATGTACCTAAAAGAGGTAGTCACGAAGCATGGAATACCTGTCTCAATCATCTGTGATCGTGACCCTCGGTTCGCATCAAATTTCTAGAGGTCACTTCAGAAGGCTTTGGGTACAAGTTTGGATATGAGTATTGCATATCATCCGCAAACCGACAGACAAAGTGAGAGAACCATCCAAACTCTCGAGGATATGCTACGTGCTTGCGTAATCGACTTTGGAAATGGTTGGGTTAAACATTTGCCATTAGTCGAGTTTTCATACAATAACAGTTATCATGCTAGCATTAAGGCTGCACCGTTTGAAACACTTTATGATTGAAAGTGTCGTTCACCTGTGTGTTGGGCTGAGGTTGGACAAGTTCAACTCACTGGTCCAGAATTAGTGCAAGAAACAACGAAGAGGATCATCCAGATCAAGCAAAGGATTCAAACCGCTCGTGATCGACAAAAGAGCTACGCTGATTTAAAGCGTAAACCAATGGAATTTCAAGTTAGAGATAAAGTTATGCTTAAGGTTTCGCCTTGGAAAGGGGTCATACGTTTTGGCAAACGGGGGAAGTTAAACCCCAGATATGTCGGACCTTTCAAAGTGTTGAAAAAGGTTGGAGCCATTGCTTACAAGCTTGAGCTTCCTCAAGAGCTGAGCAAGGTCCACAATACGTTTTATGTATCCAACTTGAAGAAATGTTATAATGACGATCCATTAGTCGTTCCGTTGGAAGGACTGCAAGTAGATGACAAGCTTCATTTTGTTGAAGAGCCTGTAGAAATCATGGATCGCGAAGTCAAACAATTGAGGCGAATCCGTGTCCCAATTGTCAAGGTTCGATGGAACTCTAGGCGGGGTCCTGAGTTTACGTGGGAACGTGAAGATCAATTCAGGAAGAAATATCCACACCTCTTCACCAAGACCGCACCATCATCAAGTGCCGTGTCATAAGCCTTGAGGACAAGGCTCATTTAACGGGGGAAGACAGAGGCTCATTTAACGGGGAAGACTTAACACCTCGTGATTTAGACATTGTACTACGTTATGAATTCACAATTATTATTAGGGTTTTACGCGATTTTGCATTTAATTCGTAAATCCGTAAGCTAAATACACGTAAAACTAAAAATGATCATTAATGGGTAAACTGGAATAAACAATTAAATGTTTTACATCAAGCATGTGTTATATGATATTAGAGGATAAGTTATTATCATTGCACATTTTATTTTTTTGTGGTTACTTAGTGTGTTTACGTTTTACGATAGAAGTAGATTTAGGCCCTTCCCGTAAGCACGTTAACTTATCACGCTTCATCAAAAACCCAAAATTTATACCCAATACTTTAAAGTATTATTTTAACTTCAAGTATTTATCACTTTATACATATTCCTTCATGAAGAATTCAAACCAAACCCTACAATGTACAAATTATACATTGTATTTGATTTATACTACATTATACTTCATATAATGCAAGTATACATTATATAAAAGATCAAAAACATATCCTAACTTATACACATACATATGAACGTGTATAAGTGACTAGGAGGCCAAGATAAGACCATGAACCTTCACAAATATCTTCATACATGCATCTTGCATCAACTTGATCTCATGACTAGCCATTCTTATCAAGATAAGCTTCAACTTTCTTCAACAAGCCTTTGCCACCTTGCATGAATCAAACTTGACACCTAAAAATATCTCATCACCACCCCTAGTATGTAAGTCTTGGTCTCCTGGATATTTTGTGTATTTAAGGGTTCCTATTATAAGTCTTTCACACACACTTCTCATTTGCAAAAAGATCAAAACTCTCTCCCTTTTCCTTCTAATAACCCACGGCTTAAACTAGGCTCCCAAGAAAATTCATGGTTTTTATTTTATCAATATAACAAACATACAAGGTTAATCAAGGGTATAATCTAAGGTATTTCAAGTTAGTTTGCAAGTTAGGGTTTCTATTTTAAGCACGGGTTTTTCAAGATCAAGTTAGGGCTTTCATAATCAAGATTTGGGGTTTTTCATAAGGATCTTGGGTTTAGAATCAAAGTCTAGAGTTTCTATTTGATCATCTACTTTGTAAGCATACAACATTCACTCTTTTGATTTTCATACATATTGATTATGTTCATTCATATTTTTATACTTTCATTTTGTATTTTTATACATAAACATCTTAATTATAAAGTTATATTATCAACTAGTTTACTTTTATAAACTTTTGCAAATAAATCAAGAACACTACTTATGATTTTAGGCATGTGGATAGATTTAAAACTCATAAACTAGCTTATTTGATCTTATGATTATTTCATGATATTGTGAAGTATTAGATAGGATTAGGTTAGTGGATGATTGTGATTGTGGAAGGTGATTGAAATATATAGACTAGTGGTTTTGTGGTATGAAAATGGAGTAGAAATATTGGACAAAAGTGTTAAAATATGCCATTTAGGACAGCAGCTTTATAACAGTTGGTTGCGGACATTTTGTCGAGCCAAAACCATAAAAATGTGTGTTATTATATCTTACCACGATTCCGTGCATATAAAGAACGCTAAAAATGGACTTAAAACGAATAAGTTATGGCAAAAACTAGATTTGAAACAATACCGGCAACACAGTTTTTTGGCAAAAAGCTGGCAGATTTAAAAATTGTGTTTTTCACTATTTTCGGGTCCAAACCGGCTTAAATATAAAACTACAAACTGGTTTAGAATGATTTTTCGTTATAAAATAGCGAGTTTTGAGGCCTAAATGTGTATAACGGATGAGTAAAACCTAAGCAAAGTTGGACTATTTTTCGGAAAGTGTTATAAAAATTTCTGCACTATTTTTTCTAACATGAATAGTAAAATTATATTTTCGGACATTTTCAGTCCGTTTGAACTGTAAAAACCTTAGGAAATATTTTAGCATCACTTATATAATATTTATGCGCAGTTGAAAACCTTAGAAATATTATTTTATAAATTAACTAAACTATATATATATTGTCGTTGCAAAAATAATAAAAGTGGTAAACTTAACGTAAACACTATTTTGATTTATTATAGTTAAACAAAAACTATTAGGTGGTGATATAACTATATAAAATACATTGTTGTATTTAATTCAAGTGCGTTATACTTATCGGACCTATAATTAATTAGGTTGCATTACGGCTATTTGTGACGTCACTCTTTGTTGATTGTTACTACATTCGATACTTTCACTTGAGGTGAGTTTCATGGCCCCTATTTTACTTCTTTTTAACTCTTTTGGGGGAGAATACATGCGCATCTACAAACTCGTTTACATACTTGTTTTCATAGCTTACTTACAAACTCCTTTGCATACTTGTTTTCATAGCTTACTTACAAACTCATTTACAAACTCGTTTACAAATTCGTTTACATGATTGATTCCAAACTCATTTACGTACTTGCTTATTTTACAAAAGAACACAAGTACAATACTTTCTAATTTTTACAATAATTACGTAGCGTGCCTAAGTAGCAATAACCAACCAAGCCCACTATCATGAACTGTTAATTACTTTGTATAAGCGTGTGTGTTATAAATAGATCTATTTAGGATTGACATCCCCGTTCGGGTGAGTAGCTCTCACTGGAAACGAACGTATATCATGTCGGATTTTGGATGTTACGGGTTGAACATCATCACGGGCAATGTAGGCAATATTTATATATTGTATTCATTTATGTCGAGCTTCGGTGTCATGAGCTTAGGAAAACGTAATTACATTTTGTGATGTCTGCATCTGTTGCATTATCACGGGGAAAGTCTTGCGGTCCTGCATATACATTTACATAAACCTATGAAATTCACCAACTTTATGTTGACGTTTTAAATGCAATGTTTTTCAGGAGGTCATTAAGCACGAGGTGCGAAGGATACATTGGTGGTTATATTTTGAAGTCATGCATTAAAGATTTAGTTGCATTACATTTTGTATATCTGTTATGGGCTGGAAATCTTTGTAATAATAACAAGTAAACAAGTAAAGCTTCGGGCTTTTGTAACACATACTTTATTAAATCCAATGTATTAGTTTTAAATGACTTTTTGGTCATTCTTATATTATCTTGTGTTATTGATCTGAGAAGTAACACGCCCCGGACCCTTATTCCGCTGCGACCCAATTTGGGGGTGTTACAGACGCATACCATATCGGATTTAGATGTTACGGATTGACATCTACACGGGGCATTCATTGGCATTAAATTGCTACATTCATGTCGTAGCGTCAGTTTCATGAGCTTAGTGCAGTCGTAATTACATTTTGTGATATTGTATGTGTTACATTGTCACACACTTTAAATCTTGTGATCCACACTACTTTTATTGAACGTCACTAAACACTCATTTTGTAATACTATGGTAAAGCAGTAGTCACTAAACACTTATCATGATATTGTGGATAAAGTAGTAGACAATACACTCTTTTGATCCTACATTTACATTTACATAAATCTATAAACTCACCAACTTTATGTTGACACTTTTAAGCATATATTTCTCAGGTGAATAGGATGCTTGACATAACTGATGTGCATTAGAGTCCACATTTTACAAAGATTACATTCATGGATTTCTACATACAATTAAACAATCAAATCTCGTTGTATTGTTTTCAGTCTTTCGTTTGATGCAACTTTGGGACAAATGTTATAACAAGTTCAATTTCAATTAAATCAACGAGATTACTTTTCAAACGACTCATTTAGAGGTCGTTCTCTCATATCTTGTGCAATATATCCATGAAGTAACACTCCCGGATATATTTCCGCTGCGACCCATTTTGGGGGTGTTACAGATTGGTATCAGAGCCAGGTTATATAGAACTAGGTTGCATATTTTACCTAGACTATAACCATTTTCACAAACATTGCATCACATCAAACATTTTTTCATGTGCATACACACTACTTGCTTACTTGCTTACATTACTTGCTTACGTAACTTTTATATATATATATATATATATATATATATATATATATATATATAGTATAATCTATATATAGTATATATAAAAAATATATATATGTGTTGTATGTTGTGTGAGTGTGTGAGTATATATATAAGCCTTTTACCTTCACTTGCACAACATTTTACAACATTTCCTTCCTTATATATACGCATTGCCATCATATATACTTAAGGCGAGGTAATTCTATAAGCTCGTATGTTCTAAACATTATCTAAACATTAATTTATCTTATATGATATTTTACTATCATTCATTTATGCCATGATGCATTCCATTTTGCCATGTTACGTTTCCATCCCTGCCATGAGTGCATATTCATTTTACCATACGTCATCTTGCATCATGTTTACCTTCCATACTGCACGCATCTTGCATGGTTTCGTATAAAGGCGATTTATATAAACTCTTGCTTGTGCAGGTTATGGATGTGCCCGCTGTTTCTGTCTCTGTTGATTCCTCCGAGGAGAGTTTTAGAGATACGATAGAGATCGGTGTGGATGTTACCCACCCTGTGCCCGTCACTTCAGCTGTTTTTCCTGCAGCGACCATGGTGATAAGACTAGCCCAACATGGGGAGGCGATACAGGGTATTCAGGAGTATTTGTTGGAGATGCCCACACAGGAGGAGTTGAGAACTCTAAGAGATAGGGCAGATATTGCTGAGGCAGAGAGGGCTACTCTGCGTGCTATGATTAGGACAATGGGGGCAGTCGAGACGAGTCTTCATAACCGTATAAGGGATGAGAGACAGACTCGTATTGAGATTGAGCGTCAGTTAGCCTTAGTTCAGGAAGAACTTACACAGAGTAGGATATCCCACGCTCAGGAACGAGAGAACTTCAAGAAACTCGAGGATTTCATGACCAGCCAGTTTGGATATCACTCATAGATATGTTGCTTCATAACCTATGTATTGACTATTATTGGAGATTTGTAGTATTAAGAAACTATGTAGCCTTTTGGTGGGAAAACAATGAAACCAATTATCTATCAAATTAAGGTGTGGTGAAAATTTCGTCAATTTTAAACTCTCTATTTATTTATGCAAGTCACTCCCTAAACTATTATAACTCTTCAAACATTTTTTTACAACTACATTATAAACCATTTCACTACCACATGGTAAACTATTTTACTAATCATCATCTTACTATCGTCAAATGAACTAACATCTTATAAACTATTCCACAATCGCTTTATAAACTATTCCCACTATTGTTAATAAACTGTCTTACTATCATTAATAAATCATCTTACTATCGGGTAATAAACCCTCATTTTATAAAATGTTTTACTACCGCTTTGAAAACTATTTTACTGTTGTAAAAACTATTTTACTATCATCTAGTAAAATACCACCTTATAAACTATGTTCTTACCATCACATAAACCATTTTGCTACTACCTAATAACCTATTTTGTTATTACCATGAAAAATTGTTTTACCATCACCTTATGAAACTTTTGTTAAACACTTCACTAGTACTTTATTAACAAATTTACCATCACTTATAAACTATTCAACTATTTTTTTGTAAACTAAAAGTTATTTCATCATTATTTTATAAACAAAGTTACTATCATTTTTACAATTTTCTTTTCACCATCTTATGAACTATCTTCTTGATATCTTATGTAGTATTTTGCAATCAACTCAAAAACCACGTTACTACCACCTTATAAATCATTTTGTTTTTATGAAACTACTTTGTTTGCATCACATGAATTATTTTACTATCACCTCACGAACCATTTAACTATCTTCTTATAAACCATCTTACAGTTATCTTGAAAACCATTTGGTTGTCATCCTATAACCTACCTTGTTTCCATCTTGTGTCACACTATAAAACCATTTTCCTACTATATACATAACGTTAATTTGACAAAAATGAGCATTGCATCGTTAGCCCTCAATTATACATGGCCTGATCACCTATGTATAATTCAAGAAGGACCATGCCATGCTGGGAGTAGTCACCTTATAACCTTTTGTCAAAAATCAATTTCCTACTTATATCCTCGAAAAGCAAAATTTTGTGTGCGTATCCATAAAACATTTATGTCACGAGAAACTGAATTAGTAATCATAGTAGCTAAGTAGACCTTTACACCACTTTACTATATAAAGTCGACATCATCTTACGCCAAATCCTATGTCAGAAAGTCGAGACGCGTCACTAGTCACCCTAGGACAATTCCCCGTCAAGTTGGCTCGCCATTAAGGAATTTAATAAATCACCCATTCAAACGTCAACGTAATACCGTAAAACTTAGAAATTGTGACGTCATCATAGGAATAAATCCATTACCACCCTGGAAAGGAGAATGTTAAGAACAAAAATCTTCATAATATAAACAAGGAGAGTTGAAATCCGTACCGATGATACCCGCTATATTGAGAAAACAAAAATTAGTTACCACATTTTAGGAGGATTAAGATGAGTAGTTCAAATCAAGTAACCGCACCTCTTCACCAACACCATTCCGGAAGGCAACTCAAAATGAATTTTGGGACGAAATTCTTTTAACACGAGGAGACTGTAACAACCCACAATTTCAGGTCATTTCACGTCAATAAACTTTAACTATTTACTTTGAACTTTTACGGGTTTACTTTTATTTCAACCGTTTAGTTAAATTGCGTAAACTAAAAATCAACAATCAACGTAAACGACATCAAACAAATAAAAGTTTACGTCAAACAAGTGTTATATTATTTTTACGAAGATAATTTTCAACTTTTCACATTTTATTTTTATACGTTACGTAAAACGTTTACGTTTCGCAATTTGAAAACCTTTTTGCATGCATGTAAACCATTCTACCTATCTACACTTAGCCAAATACCCACAATTATACCCAATACCCAAAATTTATATCAATCCTACACAAAGACCATACCATGGCCGGTTTCAACTATAAGGCACAAATCAAATATCAAGTTTGCTTAATAAAATACCATGTGCTAGTTTTGTGTTGTTTTCAAAGTCTACTTACAACATCTATCTACTATCTTACATAAACCATACTCCTTCCATGCCATTCGCCACCAAACCGTCCCTCCTCTTAAAATCATAAGATGTGTAAGTCTTGGTCTCCTAGATATTTTGTGTATTTAAGAGTTCCTATTATAAGTCTTTCACACACACTTCTCATTTGCAAAAAGATCAAAACTCTCTCCCTTTTCCTTTTAATAACCCACGGCTCAAACTAGGCTCCTAAGAAAATTCATAGTTTTCATTTTATCAATATTACAGGCATACAAGGTTAATCAAGGGTATAATCTAAGGTGTTTCAAGTTAGTTTGCAAGTTAGGGTTTCTATTTTAAGCAAGAGTTTTTCAAGATCAAGTTAGGGCTTTCATAATCAAGATTTGGGGGTTTCATAAGGATTTTGGGTTTAGAATCAAAGTCTAGAGTTTCTATTTGATCATCTACTTTGTAAGCATACTACATTCACTCTTTTAATTTTCATAAATATTGATTATGTTCATTCATATTTCTATACTTTCATTATGTATTTTTATACATAAACATCTTAATTATAAAGTTATATCACCAACTAGTTTACTTTTATAAACATTTGCAAATAAATCAAGAACACTACTTACTTATGACTTTAGGCATGTGGTTAGATTTAAAACTCATAAACTAGCTTATTTGATCTTATGAGTATTTCATGATATTGTGAAGTATTGGATAGGATTAGGTTAGTGGATGATTGTGATTTTGGAAGGTGATTGAAATATATAGACTAGTGGTTTTGTGGTATGAAAATAGAGTAGAAATATTAGACAAAAGTGTTAAAATATGCCATTTGGGATAGCAGCTTTATAACTGTTGGTTGCGGATATTTTGTCGAGCCAAAACCCAAAAAATGTGTTAGTATATCTTACTACGATTTCGTGCATATAAAGAACGATAAATACAGACTTAAAACAAATAAGTTATGGCCAAAACTAGATTTGAAACAATACCGGCAAAATAGTTTTTCGGCAAAAAGCTGGCAGATTTATAAATTGTGTTTTTCACTATTTTCGAGTCCGAACCAGCTTAAATATAAAATTACAAACTTGTTTAGAATGATTTTTCGCCATAAAAACGCGAGTTTTGAGGCGTAAATGTGTATAACGGATGAGTAAAACCTAAGCAAAGTTTGGCTATTTTTCGGAAAGTGTTATAAAAATTTCTGCACTATTTTTCCTGACATGAATAGTAAAATTATATTTTTGGACATTTTCGGTCCGTTTGAACTGTAAAAAACTTAGGAAATATTTTAGCATCACTTATATAATATTTATGCGCAGTTTAAAACCTTATAAATATTATTTTATGAATTAACTAAACTATATATATATTATCGTTGCAAAAATAATAAAAGTGGTAAACTTAACGTAAATACTATTTCGATTTATTACAGTTAAACAAAAACTATTAGGTGGTGATATAACTATATAAAATACATTGTTGTATTTATTTCAAGTGCATTATACTTATCGGACCCATAATTAATTAGGTTACATTCCAGCTATTTGTGACGTCACTCTTTGTTGATTGTTACTACATTCGATACTTTCACTTGAGGTGAGTTTCATGGCCCCTATTTTACTTTTTTTTAACTTTTTTGGGGGAGAATACATGCGCATCTATAAACTCGTTTACATACTTATTTTCATAGCTTACTTACAAACCTCAATTATAAACTCGTTTACATACTTGTTTTCATAGCTTACTTACAAACTCATTTACAAACTCATTTACAAATTCGTTTACATGATTGATTCCAAACTCATTTACATACTTGCTTATTTTACAAAAGAACACAAGTACAATACTTTCCAATTTTTACAATAATTACGTAGCGTACCTAAGTAGCAATAACACACCAAGCCCACTATCATGAACTGTTAATTACTTTGTATAAGCGCGTGTGTTATAAATAGATCTATTTGAGACTGACATCCCCGTTCGAGTGAGTAGCTCTCACTAGTTTCAGTGAACCGAACTAACAGACGCATACCATATCGGATTTAGATGTTATGGGTTGACATCTACATGGGGCATTCATTGGCATTAAATTGCATACATTCATGCCGTAGCGTCAGTTTCATGAGCTTAGTGCAGTCGTAATTACATTTTGTAATATTGTATGTGTTACATTGTCACACACTTGAAATCTTGTGATCCACACTACTTTTATTGAACGTCACTAAACACTCATTTTGTAATATTGTGGTAAAGCAGTAGTCACTAAACACTTATCATGATATTGGGGATAAAGCAGTAGACAATACACCTTTTTGATCCTACATTTACATTTACATAAATCTATGAACTCGCCAACTTTATGTTGACACTTTTAAGCATGTATTTCTCAGGTAATAGGATGCTTGACATAACTGATGTGCATTGGAGTCCAAATTTTACAAAGATTACATTCATGGATTTCTACATACATTCAAACAATCAAATCTCGTTGTATTGTTTTCAGTCTTTCGTTTGATGCAACTTTGGGACAAATGCTATAACAAGTTCAATTTCAATTAAATCAACGAGATTACTTTTCAAATGACTCATTTAGAGGTTGTTCTCTCATATCTTGTGTAATATGTTCATGAAGTAATACTCCCGGACATATTTCCGCTACGACCCATTTTGGGGGTGTTACAAGGCAATTATCCGAGAACATCAAAATCAACAACACTTGTTATTTTCCACAATCTCGAACAACTTCCTAGAGTATTTCATGATGATTTATAATCAATATCACCAATATTTATATACCCCAAACAATATCATGGCTGCAAACACCGGTTGCATTCATTCAAATACAAACACTCAGTTATTGTTCACAAAATTAACACCGATAGAGTTCAGGGTTAACACCATAACCCACTAAATTAGAAACCCACACCGTTAATCAGTTGAAACAGAACCAAAATGGCTTCAAGATTAGATTGTGTATATCTAATTATGTCGGTAGGTAAAAATAACGCAGGTGTCACAACTGAAGAACACGTATCACACACGACTGCTACGTGTTATACTATCGAACAAAATAAACAAAAGAAGAAAACAAATAACCCAATAGGCCCAGTCCTAGCGACCCAAGTAAATAGCCCCATACAAAATTGGCCTGGTCTACCCTATTTTGTCGCTCTTCGTTTCCATCTTTAGTATACAGGAAAACCACCCAATCGTCGATCATTATTAAGATTATATTACCCATAAAGGCTCAGACATATCATAAATAGAAAAGGCGAATGCATCCACCATGGTTGCAAACCTAAGAGTTTGCCCCGCCAAGATACAGATGATTAGAGCCCTAACTGAACCTGTTTAAATTCATCATCTCCGTTTATAATCAATATCACCAATATTTATACACACACTCATCCAACGGCTGAATTAACATTCCACTACCCCATTTCACTTACCGATATACTAAAGATGAAAACGAAAAGCGGCAAAATAAGTTACGAAGTGCCACCTTTATAAGCTCCACATATGAGGTATTCCAAAATTTGAAGCAATCAGACAAAAGGGAATGAAACAACGCCATGGCTGCAAACACCAGTTGCATTCGTTTAAATACCATCCGGGTTGCCAAGACAAGATACGGGTCAAATACATCTCAACAGGATTAATATCACACTCTCAAGTAACTATAAATACTCTAGGCAGTTGTTCGAGAACATCAAAAACAACAAAATATGTTATTTTCCACAATCTTGACCAACTTCCTAGAGTATTTCTTGATGTTCAAGAATGCCCTGCCAAGATAAATCAAACCCGATCAGAGTCCACACATGTCAACATAAACATGAAACCCACAGATTAATTGACATCAAATTTTGACCCGACACCAAAATTTTAACAATCCTCAAATATTATTCTACAAACCAGAACTTGATAAGGTTTATAAATTCACAATTCGGGCTGATTTTAACAGCACAAAACCCTTATCACATTCTGATGACCCTTTCTACATCAGCAGATACGAAAATTGGCAAAAAAATTAGTTCCATCAGATTGTGAGGCTATTTGGCTCAGATAAGAGCTTCCTGTCAAGGTCTATTATGGTTGCATACCAAACAGGTAGTGATAACGCCCAAATTATACATGTTTTCGGTGGCGTTATTTGCATATATTTAATCATTTCTCGTGAACTTTCGATACTTAATAGCATGAATTGCTTGCAGGTTCACTTGAAGATATCCTGAAGATAAACACAACAAAGATCGAGTATTTATGCTAAAGAACACAGCATACAAAAAAGATAAAATTCAAGTTCTAAAGTGCAAAAGTACGTCGCACTTACTAGTTGTGCGTCGCACTTCTCCTCAAGTCAAAGAATTAAAGACTTGGTCAAAATTCAGCATTAACTCCACAAGTATGCCGTACTTACTACCTTGTGCGCCGCACTTCCCACCTGATTATGAAGAATTAATGAAGACTTAAATGTTACTACATTAACTCCCTAAGTACGCCGCACTTACAACCTTGTGCGCCGCACTTTCTCAATAAAACATTTATTACCCTCGCATTTATCACTAAGTATGGCGCACTTACAACCTTGTGCGCCGCACTTTTACCCCTGACTTAGCCTATAAATAGGGGGCAAAAATTACACATTTCATTCATCCCTCATCTTACAAATCCTTCCTCTCTTTATTACTCAATCATCTCATTGAGAAATTCTTCATTCATTCCACCATAAACACCACACCCTTTTGAAGATTCAAGATCAAACGATCAAGAACAAAGTAGAATATCAAATTAGTATATTGGAATAATAGAATTTCATGTTGAAGCATCTTATGTTATGAACCTCATAGCCATGAGAGGCTAAATCTCTCATGACTACTCGGTGACGTTATGATAATGAATAAGTGTTTGGTATGATCGTGATCTCTTTAATCTCAAGCTTATGTTGCAATCATATTATATCTTATCTTATTAGTTTTTGCTTATCAACTTAGTTATATAATCATACCGGTATAGGTCAAAAGACACGTTATGATCTATGTGGTTTTAAAGATTTGTCTATGGTCTTTATCGTCTGTGTTGAGAAATCCACTTTCGTGAATTGATAAACAAAATAAGTTTTGATATAATAAGTAACCAAACTATTTGAGTAACACATTTGGTCTAGTCTACTAAATATAAGTCTTGAGTTAATTAAGTTAATTTGTGAAAACATTTTCTGACGAGAAATCCTTTTTATAAGTTAAAGGTTCCAAATTCAAGATCATTTCCAACACTTATAAATTATTTTCAACTATCCGAGAAGTCATCTTTATTATCATTGGTAAAATAAAAAGGTATTTTCAAGTTAAAGTTTATTTTCTTTCTGATTATCTAAACACTACTCAAATCCCTGTGGACGGCCTGGTCTTACCTAAATAGATTATACTGCATACGTGGGTTATACTTTTACCCGTGTGTTTCCCTATAATAAAATTTGTATTTTCAGTCATTATAAATTTAAAGCTTTTGAAACACATCAAAGTTTTTGGCGTCGCTGCCAGGGATTTTTAAGTTGTTCTGTAGTCAACCCTGGAAAATTACTTTAACTCCCCCTCTTTTTCAAAAATCGCCGTACAGTTTTCTGGCAAACTGACCCTAACAATTTCTCTCTTGGATGCATACACGTGCTTCCAATTCTGAACTTGTTGAACCTTTACCTGAACCTGAACGTACTCTGAATCGGAGACTTCGTCGACGAAACAGGAGAGTTCCATACGATCAAAGAAACAATCCACCACAACACCCGAGAACTGTCTACCCGCCAATTCTTAACATCAACTACTTCTGTCACTTTATTGATATTCTTTGAAACTACGATCCAATGGATGATGAACCCATATGGGCTGCCGACCGTGTTGTCGCTCCGACTCCCGGTTCCGCAATCACTATTCCTGAAACTGCAAACGAGTTTGCCATTAAAGGTAACCACTTGACCCTTGTCAAAGGAAACCAATTTGATGGTTCCTCAGAATCTGCGATATGTTTTAATATAGAGATACTGAAAATGAAGATGTCCGCCTAATGATGTTTCCCCTATCACTCACTGGAGAAGCAAAAACATGGTTGAACAAACTCAACGAAGGAACTATTCAAATTTGGGATAAACTTAGAATTGCTTTCATTAGCCGATTATTTCCTCCAACTCTTTTCGACCGACTCCTCGGATAAAATCCGTGCCTTTTCTCAACATAAAAATGAATCTCTGACCGACGCTTGGCTTCGTATGAAAGAAATGCTTCGAAATTGCCA
The DNA here is from genome assembly GCA_026074375.1 of Tanacetum coccineum. NCBI lineage: Eukaryota > Viridiplantae > Streptophyta > Magnoliopsida > Asterales > Asteraceae > Tanacetum > Tanacetum coccineum. Next base: position 87,492 of record BQNB010008723.1, read on the forward strand.
TGGTCATAACCTTTCCAAAGGTAATATTATCAAAAAAAATTATCATGGTCTCAACGAAATAACCCAAAAAGTTCTGAATGCCGCAGCTGGTGGTATTTTCCTTTATAAAACGCCAAATCAAGCTTATCAGCTTCTCGAAGATAAAGTCTTACTCAAGCTCGATTGGGCTAAAAGTCAAAAAACCAAATCATCTCTTAAAAAACTATTGCTTTCGCCGATGAAGGTAATAGTAATTCTGATACTGGTAAAATTATGGCCCGAATGGATGCCATGACCATGAAAATAGATGCTCAGTACAAAGAACTCCAATCTCGTGCTAAACAACCAACATCCGATCTTGACGATGATTACATACCCATGTCCCATGAAGAAGAAGCTAAATTCATGCAAACCTTTTGTAAGACTCATTTTTACAATGATTACTACGACTGAGACTCGAATCGCGATAATTGCCGTTCAAGCGGACGGAATGATTACAATCGAGACAACTACCGATCCAATACCGATGATAAACCTTATGATCTTCGTAAGCAATTCAATGATTTCATGAAGTCTTAGCAATCAATCAACGCCTTTATCAAAGAAACATTCATGGACCTCAAAACTCAACTCGAAACAGTAGCCAAAAATCATCAAGCTTCAATCCAGAATCTTAAAACTAAGTTTGACAGACTTGCTGACAAGCAATCTGGACGACCTTCTGGATCTCTTCCAAGAAACACTCAACCAAACCCACGAGGTAGCAAAGCTTACCAACCGCCGCAAGCTTGTAACGAGCATGTAAATGCCATATTTACAAGGAGTGGTAAATCATACAATCCACCAGAAAACCCGAATGAAGAACAAAACAAAACCGAAAACCCTATCAACTTCGATAGCGATGATGAAGACGATGAACCTACACCACAATAACCAAAAAGTCAACCTTTGAAACCAGTCAAAGAAACACCATTACCAAAACAATACAAACCAAAAATCCCATATCCTCAATGCCTTAAAAAAGAAAAAATGGAGGCCCGATATGGAAAATTCCTTGACATGATCTGAGTTGTCCGAATCAACGTACCTCTTGTCGACGTTTTAGCCGGAATGCCTAACTATGGAAAATTTCTCAAAGAACTAATAAGCAACAAAGACAAAATTGAACAAATTTCTGCCGCTTTTCTAAGCGATAAAAGTTCAGCAATGATTCAAAATAAAGTTCCACCTAAACTTGGAGACCCTAGAAGTTGGTTATAGCGAGTTACAGGTAGCGAGTTGAAGACAATTCTCTAGCGACTTATAAACAGGCACCCTGTCCATTTCAATTCTTTCTAGCGAGTTAACAATCCTCTTCCAGCGAGTTAAGTCTAGCGACTTACAGGTTATTTGATGACTTTTTCTAGCGAATTGTGAACAGGAACTCTGTCCAATTTGTTTCTTGCCAGCGAGTTATCAAGTCTCTTCTAGCGAGTTGTGGATTTACCTAACAAACCTGTACAACAATTCACCATTTCAAACAATTAATCACCACTTTTAACATACAATCACT
>BQNB010008724.1:0-27281 GCA_026074375.1 Tanacetum coccineum
AATAGGGAATGTGTGTGGTGGAGAATGTTTTGATGTGAAAGATAGGAGCCTATGTTGGGAATGAAAGGGACAAAAAGTACAACAAGTACAATGGTGAAAGGAATGTGAGTTGTGCCATGTGGGTTTGTTTTGGGGAAGGTTTATATAAAGGAAGGTTTAGGCTTGTAGTTGTGAAGAAGGTTTAAGTGATAAGGATGATAAGGGTGATAATCAAATGATTGATTAGGTTGATAATCACATTGCCATAAGAGAGAAAAGAGATGGGCAAATGTAATTATGGGATGGTTTAGGAAAGGAATGTTTAGAGTGTATGGAAGGTATAATCATTTGTTGGGTAGAAAGGATTGACAAATGATTAGGGAATGCTTAGAGTGGAATGGATTGTGTAAGAGACATGTGAGGAATACATGTGGGAGTTTGTAAATCATTTATATAGAAAAAAAGGTAAGAAGGTTTAAAGTAGGATTAGCCTTCAATTATCACAAACTCAATTAGTCATTTAGACTTTAATCCATGATTGTCAATAAATGAATTTGATCACTAATCATCTTGATGCAAAAAAGCTAAGTGCTTTGCATCTTAAGTAAAGCATATCCCATAACGAGAAATGATGCGTTTACGCAAAGTGACTTTTGACTAAGTTTGACCAATAAAAGAGTTAAAACAGTTACGTGATTAGGAACAACATAAATCCGGATTAAGGTCAAATGAATAATTTCGTTTGATGGCATGTTGAAAGTATATTCATACTAGGTTTAGAAAGAAGTTTTGGCCTTGGCTAGAGGCGTTTGATATAAGAATTAAGTTGGTGTTTTGTTGAAAACCGGGAGGATTTGCTCCTCTCTAAGTCCAAACCTCATTTGGAGTGTTCCTAAATCCTCAAGTATCATGTACATACCTTTATCGAAGTTTTCACATGTAACACCCCCAAAATGGGTCGCAGCGGAAATGATGTTCCGGGAGCGTTACTTCATAATACCATTGCACCAGTCATGAGAGAACGACCTCTAAGTGTCGTTTGAAAAGTAATCTTGTATTATTTGGACTCCAATGCACCTCAAGCAAGCACCTAGCACTTAAGTACCTGAGAAAACATGTTTTAAAACGTCAACAATAATGTTGGTGAATTTATAGGTTTATAAATTAAGTGAGGCGGATAGCAAGATTTCCATGTAATAGAGTAACAATTACAATATCACAAAATGTATTACGAAATGCACTAAGCTCATGACACTGAAGCTCAACAATGTATGTATCAACTACATATAAATGATGGTGCCCAATGTAGATGTTCAACCCATAACATGTATGATCCGAAATGGTATACGTTCGTCGTTTCGTTCAACCGGAATACTAACAAGTACTACTTGCCCGAACGGGGATGTTAATTCCCAAATAGATCTGTTCATAACATTTGCGCTTACAATCCAGTAATTAACAGTTCATGATGATGGGCATAGTGGGTTATAGCTACTTAGGCAAACTCGTAATATTTGAATTAAAATGTACTTGCATCCATTTTGTAAAACAAACATGATCTCATTTCCGAGATTTGATAAATGATTGAAAAGTGTAAGATGGGGACTATAAACTCACCTCAAGTGATGATGTGAATGAATGAGTGATCAATCAATATATGTCGGCATAACTAGCCGGAATGCAACCTAATTAGATATAGGTCGTATAAGAATGTATACTGGAATAATAATACAACAGTGCATTTATTAAGTTAGATCACCACCTAATAGTTACGTTTGTAATTAAATGTCTATGTAATTGTATATAAATACACTTGTAAAAATAGTTTTCTATATTGTCCTTGTTATTTAATGTCGATGTTTATATATATATGTGTTTGATCATGTAGAAAATAGTCTATTAGTCCAACAATTAAATTTAATCGCTTACGCTCGTTTTGCTATTTTTATTATTTACCAAGTGTCAAAATATATAGTTTAATCGAATTCGTAAATAATATATATAAAGTTTTAAAACGCGTATTAATATTATACAGATTGTACACTATTATTTCTTAAGGTTTTTATAGTCCAAACGGACCCGAAAACACTAATTCACTATTCAAACAGCAACTATTATTTATAAAATAGGTGCAGGAATTTTTATTAAGTTTTCAGAAAATAGTCCGAATTTAAAATGGCGTATCTTCTTCGTTATAATGAGTTATGGGTCGTTCCAACTCGAGGATTTAACGGAAAATCATAACCTACAAGTTATCTTCTATAAATATTTCCCGACTCGGACCCGAAAAGGGTCAAAAACGTGTTTCCGTAAACTGGACAGAAAGTATATAAGTGCAGTTCTTTAGAAATTATATAAGTTTCGATAAATTTTACATCGTCATAACTTTCTCGTTTTAAGTCCGTTTTTCGAGTTCTTTATATGCACGGAATCGTCTTGAGACGTACTATCATGTTAATAATGTTTTACATTGCCTCAAAACCCGTGTCAAAACAGAAAATGTCGAGTACAACAAAATAAATCATAACACTATATAAGTTAATTTATGAACAATTAAATTTAATAACAAAGTCATAAATTTACTAGCATTTGTAACATATCAAAATAATTATTTTTTAAAGTCCTAGCATGTTTACCAATTATATTTCACCCATGTAAATATTAACTTGTAAAAATACAACTAAGTGGTGATATAATTTGTATGTAACATAACCATATGAAAGTAAATATTATGAAATTAAGGTAAAAAAGGGCAAGGTGCGCAGATTCTGCACACTTAGTAAAGGCTATTATCTCTAGATTTTTGTATAGTAACCCCTAAATATGTAAAACTAAAAGTTGTAGAGGACTCAAATATCTAACCATGCTCACTGGTTTGAGCTTCATCGGAGTTACGGTTTGTAAATGGCAACCATTTTACCGAGACTAATATTGGCTGTCCGAAATAACATGCCCTGCCTTTCATATATAATTGACCCTTGAGCCTCAAGCAAGACCCTTGGGCACCAACTAATGACACTTGGGCACACTCCAACATCTTGGCCACATCTCCAAGTAGTGGGCTCTCTACTCTATCCAAAACAGGGCAATTACTTCTTTCTACACTATATATACACGCATATCTTACATTCATTATCATTCACCTTTCAAATCAATACAACTTCAAAAATGATGATTAATCATGCCTTAGAAGAGAAGAAAGGTGGACTTGGCAAAAAAAAAAGTAGAAGCCAAGAAATAGAGAAAGTGGTCTTGATTTATCTCCAAAGATTGTTCGACCATTTAAGTCATTCGACCCATTTCTACATTTTTGACTATTTCAAGTTTCATGTAAGCTCATAACTCGTCAATAAACTCTTGTCTTGTTTTATAACATTTCATAAAGCTTTGTTAGATCCTATATAAACTCTTGTTTAAGCCCTTGAACCACAAACCCATGCGTTTTGGTTTTCCTAAACCAAATGTGCCCATTTTGATCTTTCTAGTTCATAAGCTCTTTTGATAAGCTATAAGCTCGTAAAACTTATTTATTCTAACTTATTTTAGCTTATAGTAATAAGCTATAACATGCAAATACTTTCTATATTAAAATATATCTAGATTATGAATTTTGAGTCTAAAAATTGTAAATTATTTCAATGCAAAGGGTATTTATTGTAAATTTATAAAATTTATTAGTTTTGGGTCAAAAATGTCATTTTTACTAAAGTTATAACTACAAGGGGTGTTTTGCAAAATTTTAAAGTAAAGGTTTAATATATATATACTTTATATATATAAAGGATTAAACTCATAAATAGTATAAAATCATGGGTATTATTGGCATTTTTTGTATTCTTAAAAATATAAATTGTAATATTTTTGTATATATTATAAAAAAGTATTTAAATATTTATAACGACTTGATTTTATTTAATACCTGACACATTTGTCTGTTATTATCATCTATCGACGCTTTATAAACTTTATATATTTAACGTAACTTATCTTCGACTAGCTTTGAAGAAATTAAAAATCTTTCGTATCAATGTTACTAGGGAATTTCATGTGAGGGGTTTCATTTGAGTATACGTTTTGATGAGTTTGCTGGATTTACGATTTAAAGTGTCCTAGCTCCTCAAACGTTTACTGCATGACCTCTGAATTATGATAGCCCGAACAGTGATACAATATTTCCATAAATTAATAAATCAAAGTAAGATGTATGTTAAACTTTATAAAGTTTTGAAAACATAAACAATCACACTAAGACTTGACATATTACCCTCAGGTTACGTGACGAGGCCATTACTTTCATTTCATATACTTTTGCCATCAATCAGATTTCCCTGTTAAGGTGAGTTTATAGCCTCGCATTTTAAATCTTTTGAATACTTTATAAACCCGCGAGGGGGATACATGCTTAAACCATGAATGCAAGTGTTTTTCCAACTGTATGCTATCCAGATATATTATTGCCTAAGTATCTTCCAGTGCCACTATTTTCCATTATCATGAAAAATTAATTACTTGCGAGTAAACTTAAATATTGTGGATTGATATATTGGGGAGTGACCGACTCCTGTTGGTATTACCACGTTCATTGGGGTAACAAACGCACTTTATTTGATAATGGTAACTTGGCAAGTTACCTTTAAACAGGGACATTTGTTATCAACAATGTCACTTCGGTGCTTTCCTGTCTAAGGTATTATGTCATGTGCTTAGGGCAATAAATTCTGTTTACTATGATAATGGTTCTATTGAATTATTACTATCTATGGGTGCTTATAACACGTAATCCACTTCTATGATGACTTATATTCAACTATTTATCATAAACCTATGAATTTCACTCAACCATTGTGTTGACCTTTTTAAGCATGTTTATCTCAGGTATTTAAGCAACTTATGGCACGAGTGAACACGAATTGAAGATGGCTTTATTGTTATCATTCTTTTTCTTACTACTGACGTGCACAACCACGAAGACAAAGAGATTGAGAGTAATTTGGTTTTTTTTTGCTAAGTATGAACTATGCATGAAAAGCTTGGTATATTTATTTGCATAATTTAAACTTAAGTAGAAAGGTTTTAAAGTGACCTTGTATGAATATAGTGAGAATATTGTCATGTTTCCTTTAGCCGGTCATAGGCATTCAAAAGGGAGTAGGTATGGTCTTTTGTACGTTACCCATGTCACATGCATACATAGGATTTAGTTTTGCCATTTAAGATGTGTTCCATTGTTTAAAAATATTACATTTACTTTAAATGAATAGGGTGGGGCGGCGGCATGTAAGGAAAAGAAAAGACAATCTAACATTGTTAATATAATATTGTATACTTATATGTATGTATAAATAAGGTGGGCTAGTTTATTCGCATACATGCATGCATATAAGTGTACACGTAAGCGTTTTACATAAAAATACAAAAATAAAATATAAAAACTTATAATTTATTTCTGTAAAAATTATATAACACATAATTGACGTAAACTTTTATTTATTTGATGTCGGTTTACGTTGATTGTTGATTTTTAGTTTACGCGATTTAACTTAACGGTTGAAATTAAAAGTAAACGCGTAAATGTTTAAAATAATTATTTGAATGATTATTGACGTAAAAGACGTGAAAATGTGAATTGTTACAATACATACCACTATCATAATATCATACACCAATGTGTCAACACTAACCAATGTAATCATACTTGCAAGTCCACTTGTGCTGGGGCGCGTGAATAATTATGTTGGCCACCATAATTATAGAGGCTCCCTAGCACAAACGACCCCTCCTATGACGACACTCCTTAGTTTAACACAACATTCACATACCATTCATTTAATCACATAACAGCACACAAGGAAACAATTTCAACTATAACTCCATCCATTTCATAAAATACTAAATCAATATCCAAAACATCAAACTCAATATTCGAAAATAACAATTTCCTAAAACATGGTTTCGACTAAAGACCGACGAATAAACCTAAAATGAATTACAAGAGGATGCCCTAAGGTTAACTAATAGCTGTGGATTCAAGATCCGAGTCGCTGTCTGATATTACATATTCTATCTTTTCCCAGACTTCCTTCAACCCTTCATTCTCCTCCACTTCTTCTTCCGATGCTGACTCATATCTACGAAACTTTCCAAGAAACTAGATGATAACAACCTCCTTGGTTGTCACCTTTGTCTTCCATTCCATGACTGACTCTCCCTTAACCTGCTTTATGGTCATCTTCTCTTCGATATGGCATGGGTAAAGACCAATTAGAACTCGAGTCCTACGATTTGTTCTCTTCATCCTAAGTCATGTCTCTGGCTCAATGAAACTCCTACGCCCGGTTGCAAAGACACTTCCCCAACGGAACTTCTTATGGAAATGGGAAGGCATAGCTAACTAATAATGAGGCAATACGCACTAAATCAGCTATGGGTAGGCAACAAAACTAAGGCGATCACTTAACAAAATAGGAAATATAAAAGCTACGCAAAACAGAGGGGAAACATAGCAGTTATAAAAATAAACACTTGAGTCCTAAATGCATCTATATCCCCTAGGTTATAGTTTAGGCTTAACCACCTACTTCTCTATAACCAAAGGCTTTGATACCAATCTGTCACACCTCGCCAAGGCGGAAACACGGGGCACAACGAGAAAGGGAATCATCACAACACATTGGCGTCTATATAGAGAAACAAAATATGCACAAAATTCAAGGTATAGATACGTAGTGTCATGAAAATACCCAAAAACATCAACAAAATCCAAAGGCGTCTGACATTGAAATAAAGGCAGTTCATGCCAATGTCATGACATGCAAACATTTAAACATCCAAACAAAACAAGTCAAATAACATCCATCATCCAAAGCAAATAACAAAATCTAGATAACTAAACTTCATCAGCTGCCTATGGTCCATCTAGCCACTTTTCTTAACCTTAACCTCATCTTGCTGAATACCTGAAAATGATGCTTATACGTCAACACAATGGTTGGTAAGAAACATAGGTTTTCAGACACACATACTCAATACATTACCAAAATCATTAACTGAATTACTGTGATCATAAAACAACACTTTTGCATGACAATTATGCTAACTAACATACAAGCTAACATGCAATTCAATCTAAATCCAATCAATTAAACACCAAGCAGACAACCTGAATCTCTCTTGGATCAATCCAATTCCATTTATATAACAACCCATAATTTTCATCAATATAATTATCCATCTATTAAATTAGATACACTGTAATATCCATCTATTATATATACCATATTTTTACAAGCATCACATAGGACCTTGCACTGTCAGGTGTAAGAATTGTAACAAAGTAGGCCATTAGACCAGAAACTGTAGAAGCTAAGAACTTCTGTTTCCAAATATCACTTTATCACTCAACAAAATCTCGAGAAGAGATTTCTATAAGGTTGGGGGAATGTAACAACCCACAATTTTCATCACTGTAATTTCCACTTATATTATATTAAATACTACTTTTTCATGGGAATTTTTTTGCTTTATTCCATTATGTAACATAGTTTACATTTCTAAAGTAAACGAGCTCACGCAACAACCAATGCCAACTATATCTATATTTATATCATGTAAACATCCTAATATGTCAAGTCTATGTCCTAATATCATTTTTTACCAAATACATTATCTATTTAACGTAGTTTTCATGACATTATTACTAAATGAACATTATCCGTTAATGTTTATTCCAAAACCCTAATTTCATGTAATGTTTTCATTCAAACCAAGTGTACAAGTATTCAAGGCTTATGTACAAATACCCTAGCACAACATTTGAATAATATTTCTATTCTAAACCCTAGTACAACACATTAAAGCTCAATGTACAAGTCCATTAAGCATAGAATTCAAACTTTACCATTTTCCCACCAAATGCATTCTAGTTTCTTACCCCCTACTTAAGCACTAAGTACAAGCTCCTAATGCACAACATTTAAACCCTAATTACCCTAATCCTAAACCCTAATCCACGTCCTAAAACCTAAAACCCTAACCTAAAACCCTAAACCACCCGTCACCCCTTAATATTTTTTTAAACCATTCCAAACCAAGCTAGCACCCTTCCTCCACTATGAGTCACCTCCTTAGCACCTCAAGCTACCACCCTACCACCTTACAAGTGCCTCCATCACCACCCTTAAGCTCCAAGTCTTCTTGTCACCACCTATGATAACTAAACCCCCTCTACACCCTTACACCTCCTCATGCTACTTTCCTAGCTCTCAAGACTCACCATCTAGCCTTCATTAGTCACCCCCTACAACACTTAATCCCTACACCAAGTTAACTTGGGCACTAAGGGTCATTTGACCCTATAAATAGCCGAAACTCCCACCCTATTCAAACACACCTCAAAATTTATCAAACACACAAATGGAGTCTTAAACAAGATCAAGGAAGAAAGAACTCAGCCCTTAGAAGCCAAGAATCAAGAGAAGGAAGGCTTTGAAGTTATTTTCTAGGTGTTCAAACCTAAAATCCCTAATTCAACCCGTTTTCTAAGTTGTAAGTCCTCGCCTTGTTCAATAAGCTCATGATCTGTTTTGGAACTTTTATTAGACTTGTTAGATCCTATATAAACTCTTGTTTGATCCCTTAAACCACAAACCCATGCGTTTTTGGTTTTCCTAAACCAAACGCACCTGTTTTGGATTTTCTAGTTCACAAGCCCTTTTCATAAGCTATAAGCTCGTAAACTCTATTTATTTTAGCTTATTTTAATAAGCCATAAGCTGCAAAACTCTTTTGGATTTCAAAAATATCAAAATTATGAATTTTGGATTTGTTTTGCAAATCGAATCCATGCAAGGGGTATATATGGTAAATATTTTGAAATTGGGGTCAAAAATGTCATTATTCCAAAGCTATAACTAAGAGGGGCTGTTTTGCCAAAGTTTTAAAGTTAAAAGTTTAAATTATATATCCTTTATATATAAAGGACTAACTTTGTAAATATATAAACCAAGGGTATATATTGCCATTTTTGAAACTATAAGGATATAAAATATAATATTTTTATATAAATTATAAAAATATATTTAAATCTTATAAAACTCGATTTTATTAAAACCCGACACATTTGTCGTTATTAATCATCTATCGACGCATTATAAAACAATTATGTTATAAATATAACGTAATTTATCATCGACTAGCTTTTGAAGAAACTTAAAATCTTATCGTATCACGTTACTAGGGAATTTCATATGAAGGGTTTCATTTAGGTATACTTTTTGACAAGTTTGCTGGATTTACGATTTAAAGTGTCCTGGCTCCTCAAACGTTTACTGCATGACCTCTGAATTATGATAGCCCGAACAGTGATACAATATTTCCATAAATTAATAAATCAAAGTAAGATGTATGTTAAACTTTATAAAGTTTTGAAAACATAAACAATCACACTAAGACTTGACATATTACCCTTAGGTTACGTGACGAGGCCGTTACTTTCATTTCATATACTTTTGCCATCAATCAGATTTCCCTGTTAAGGTGAGTTCATAGCCTCGCATTTTAAATCTTCTAATGTTTTCATAAACCCGCGAGGGGGATACATGCTTAAACCATGAATGCAAGTGTTTTTCCAATTGTATGCTATCCAGATATATTATTGCCTAAGTACCTTCCAGTGCCACTATTTCCATATCATGAAACATTAATTACTTGCGTGTAAACGCAAATATTGTGGATAGATCTATTGGGGGTGACGACTCCCTTTGGTATACCCGTTCATGGGGTAGCCAAACGCACTATATTTGACTTAATGGGTAACCTTGGCAAGTTACCTTTCCACAGGGACATTTGTTCCTCAACCAATGTCACTACGGTGATTTCCATGTTAACGTATTGATATCATGAGCTTAGGGCAATAATACTGTTTTTCATGATAATTGTATGTGTTGCAATTATTACCACTTATGATAACTTGTATTCGGTTATTACTATTTATGGGTGTATAACAACGTAACCCACTGTCTATGATGACTTGTATTTAACTATTTATCATAAACCTATGAATTTCACTCAACCTTTGTGTTGACCCTTTTAGCATGTTTATCTCAGGTAATTGAGCAACCTATGGCACAGAGTGGCATTGGACTTGAGGACGTCCAAACTTGTTATCATTCAAACTTTATGTTTTCATGTAGATTTTGGGACCTCTATTTTTGTAAAACTCTGATTATATTGAATGATAACTAAATTTTCTAAAACGTCTCTTTATGAGTCGTTTTCTATGATTATGTATGTTGATCCATGAAGTAATACCCCAGATTAGCTTCCGCTGCTATATGTCAAAAATGGGGGTGTTACAGATTGGTATCAGAGCTCATGGTTATAGAGAACAAGGGTAAAACCTAAACTATAACTACTTTTTCCATCCAAGAAAGTCCTCCGTGCCACTGCAGTTTCCAGAATAGTATGTGTAAGAAATTTCCATGGCAGATAATACACTACTATTATATTATATATAAATAACTTATGTTATTTCCACTGGGTTGTTATATAGTCATGTCTTCCCCCCCCCCCTCTAATGACGCAAAAGGAAAACACATAAAGGCACGTTAATCTAGGAATAAAGGCAATTTAAAATTCTAACGACATTTAAAACAATTAAAATTTAACTAATATTAACTAACTAATTAACTAAAATGACAAAATAAAACTCTTAAAACTCAAAATGCAAATTTCTTAAACTAAAATGTATTAAACTAATTTTTAATAACCGAAAATATTTTTTATAAAATTTTTAAACTAATTAAAACTATTTTTAAAATTAAATAAGACTAAAAATTAAACTAAAAATACTAAACTTAATCCTAAAACTTTGTGAAAAATACTAGATCTTATTTTTGAAGTTTACAAAGTAAAATGAATCAAAAAGCTATTACCAATAAGCTGCTAAAATTCAATAAGCAAAATAAGCTAAAAACTAAACTTGTATAAAGCATAAAAGAAACTATCACATAACTGAAAAAGACCCTAGGGCAGTTGGTAAGAGTGTGTGTGTGTTGAAGGGGACGTCACAGGTTCGAGTCCTGTGACTGTCCTTTTTTATAAAACTTTTTTTTATTTTACTTTTTGAAAAAGCTAAAGTTTAAGGAAGAATAAGAAACTTTAATGAAGGACTTAAAGCCAGAACTTATTAATAAGCTAGAAAAAGACAATCAAAAGTGACAGTTGGCTTAATTAAGACTATTAGATATTTAGCTAAAACTGTTTGGATTTTTGGACTCAATAAGCAAATAGAAAACTAATAAGCTGAAAACAGACTTAGACCTAAACTTAATAAGCACTAATGACTAGAAATAAGCAAACAAAATAAGCTGAGAAGCAGTTAAAAGCATTAAGACAGTTTACTCAAAAAGAGGTTTAAAGGACTTGACCAAAATTTTAAGCTAAGATTTTGAACTATTAAGCACTAAGAATAAGCTAAAAGTTGAAAACAGATAAAGGACTAGACTCTAATAACACAAATAAGCTAGAATTCAGCAAATCAGATAAGGTAATAAGCTAGAAAAGAAAAATGAAAAGGACAGATTACTACTACTTATTTTTGGACTTTTTGTGTTAAAATGATTACTTGCAGCTAAGATTTAAGACTCAAAAATGATTTTTGACACACTAAAAACTTGAAACAGATCAAAATCATACTAGAATAAACTAAAAATAATCAAAATCAATCAAAGTTAAGCTATATTCTAACCACAAATGATCTGCATATTAGACCTTTTTAGAACAAACCAACACATTAACACATATTGACTGATTTTTATCCAAAACATTTAAAAGGCTATTCCTAAGTTTAATAACTCAAAACAGATGTATAATGATGCATTTGAAACTGATTTTAAGCATAAAAACCACAACTCTAATAGACTTTTGAAAAGTTCATCAAATAAACAGTTAGAAAAATCAATGGACTAACAAACTTGAACACTTGATAAAATAAAATAGAAAACTAAACAATACTTATTCTAAGCTTATGAAAATTTGAATTTAGACTTAATTAGAGCTTATGAAAACCAATATAATAACCAAAAACAGACTACACTTAATTTTACCATGTTAATACTGCTTAACCCAAACACCCCTTTAAAACTTGAAAATCCTATTTTAAGCTAAAACAATCCTTAATAAGCCTCAAATAATGAAAACAGATTAAGCTCTATGATTAATAAGGACAACTAAGCAAAAAACTTTAGAAGAACAAGCTCTAGATTTTAAGCTAAGCTAATAAGCAGTTTTAACTCCTATATGAGCAGTTTTAACTCTAAATGGAAAGATTTTTATTAAACTCAAATTGAGCTACTTCTAATGATATAAACTAGATGCATTAAGCTATTATATGACAGAATAAGCACATTTCAACAATAATATAGACATGATAAGCAGTTTAATAAGCTACAAAGGAAATTAAGCTAAAATAGTAAAAGTGATCATACCTTGTCCTTTACTCAAAACAAGGACATAAAATTGCTCTAAGAGCTCAATCTACAAGCTCCAGCTTATTTACATAAGCTGGTAAAGTCTTATAAGCCCTTCCCTTACTGGCTTATCATCCATACTTAGCTCTAAACCTATCAATTGCTTGACAAAACTGATCAACAAGCTCAACTAAGCTTACAAAAACTTATTTGAGTTTAAGAGAACATTAAGATGAACTGAAGTAGCTTATAACAGCTTATTGCTTATTTCATCATTTGAGTAAATTGCATAAAAATAAAAGATGAATTTAGAAGACAATGTAAATTAAAAAAAAACTTTTATTGATCACTTAAAACGAGTACAAAGCTGATTTGAAATATAATAAGTAATAAAAACTGAAAATAAAGCTATTCTAACCTACTCCTAATCCTACACTACATATCCCTTCATTGTGTGATCGAGCCTCTATTTATAGCTGGTAAGAGACGATTCTAGAAGAGGAGGAGTGTCTTCAAGCATCCAATCATAGCCCTTGATTAGTAACAAACTCTAAATCCATCCTTGTTATCCCTTAGATCTCTTCCACATCCATTTAACCAATGGGACACCTTGGGATTGCCAAAGTGTCAGAAAATGATGTAACACGCAGCCACGTAGATCTTCTAGAAGAGATTCGTGTGAGGAATGGTGAATTTACCTTGTTGCTCGTAATAGTTGTAAAATCAAAGAAGAATAGTGAACAGTAACTTTTGGGAGCGTTTTTAATATACTGACTTAGATCCAGTGATTGGTTTGGGCATATATCAATTGGGCTTGGATCGGTTTAGACTATTAAGCTTATATAAACATTTTCATGGCTTAGCAAATCGAGCCCGACCCAATAACTAGGTCTGAATTAGCCCATATAGATAATTACATCCTTAGCTTTGTTTTCTCACGCTTTTCTAATCTCGTGCCCGGTTTTGTTATTTTTGGCTTTGTTTTTGTATTTTTGTGAATATCCGTTACCTACACAACACAATTATAAAAACAAACATATACAATGTATTTTTTATTTGTTTTTGGTCATTTAAGCTTGTTTTAATAAAGAAAAATGATATGTGAATAAACACATATCATGGTAGCATATAAATCACATAAAAGTCCACGAAAAGTCATATAGCAAGCAACAACAATGATTAAGGGAAGTTATACATGTACTATAATATATCATAATAATATCTAGTTTAATTCTACTGGCAAGATAGTCCTATTGAGTAATCGTGTTACATTGCTACATCAAGTTTACGTGTGATGATTATGATGTGCACATCGAACATCTTTAGGATTTCATCAGTTGAGGTATTATATAAAGGATTCATTTTTGTTGTATAGGAGATGAATTTATGATTATTTGGAGAAAATTCGGTTAGCTTGTCAAGAAATTTTGACAACAAGAGTCCGTATGGCAGGGTGCCATTGGATCTATGTTTGAAGTCATTTATTCGATTCAGGATGAAATAAGAGATGTTGAAGGGTGTGGAAGAAGTAATGCAGAATAGCATATAGGCTTCACAAGCCGACAATAGATTTTTGTCTATATCAATGGTACATATGATGTTCTCACGAATGAGAAGATGTGCCATTTTAAGATAAGGACAAATCTCTTTGACGAAAAGATTGTATGTTATTCTAGAGCTTGAAATCATTGAGACGTTTCTTAGTTATATTGTATATGATTGAGGTTGGATGGGTTAATTTGGTATAGAGAGGATCTTTTGTTGGAGTAGTGTTGTGTTTGTTGATGGATTTTAGAGACCATTCATTGTTATAAAAAACAATGTCCTTCAAACCAAATGTTGAGTAGTGTTCCAAAATCCCAAAATGATGCACCAACTCGTTTTTCATTTATTTCAAACAATATGATCCAAAGACCACTTACTAGAGTGAGTTCAAACGTTTGATAAAATTCGTGTATGAATTTTGGATATAAGTTTCCTTTTAAATGAAGGAGGGTTTGAAATCTAGTTTTGTTTAGGTTCTTTTCTAAGATACCTATGGAATCAAATGTTTTGTCAACAATTCTTTCTTCATGAATAGGTCGACAAGGTATTTTTAGATATGGTGATTTTTGAGAAGAGTTGGTGTGATTAGAAGGGTAAGATTTGTTTGAAGTTAAAAAAATGTGAGTTTATGTATATTTGTGTTCATCTTGAGACATTCTTTTTCACCTATAATCAATAAGAGTGTTTTAGTATGTATCATTCATAATTTTCAATATCCTTTAGACAAGTGTCTAGTGTGTGCCTACATGTAACATATGTGAAGTGACGATTAACACAAAATAAAAACCTAAGAGTTAACCCAAATGCTCCTTAATTCAATTTTGCTCATCCAAACATGTCAAAAAGTACATATGAATTATGTATCTTGACTTTTGTTTATGAGATCATTATGCATGTATGTAAAAACATTTTAGAGTGTATTAACAATGCATAAAAGCAATTTTATTGTGTTCATAATGTGAGTGATTTTGAAAATAAAATTGGGGTTTTGTGCGAAAGTGATAATTGCTTAATTGTATATATTAAATACCCGGGATTTTGCCAAATAAAAGCCAGAAAATGCCAAAAGAATAGAAAAATGTGTGCTTTTATATCTATTGTGCAGGAAAGGATAAAAAAGACAAAAAGAAGCAAAAACAGTCAAAAACCGACAAGGAAACGGAAAAGACAAGACAAGAGCAAAGAAATAGCCAATGATCAAAGCCGGATCAGCCTGATACAGCAAGAAAGGAAGTCAAAGGCCAAAATTGAAAAGCAAGGACTAATAGTGACAAGTTTCAAAGATTACAAGGGCTAATTTGAATGTTCTAAGTTCAAAGGGCCAAAGTTGCAAAAGTTGAAAGTTGTTTTTAAAAGGGGAAATAGAAGTTATCAATCACAAGGGCTAGAAATGCAATATGCGAAAGTTCTTTTAACACTACAATAGTAGATATCAAGTGCAGGGACTGTTTTTGCAATAACCTCGAACTTTCAAAACAAACACACGCGGTACAAAGCTCCTAACCGATTCCCAACGGATTTTCCCGCCAAAACCACCACAAACCCAATCACCCAAAAATCCTTTCCCCGCTCCTCTACAACACCCAACCTCGTATTAATCCCTCTCTACACATCATTTCTAACACGTGGCAGCATTTAATTGGCTTGAACACCTCACAATTCATCATCAAACGGCCACAAATCAAAGAAATATGATCAAGGGCTGAGATTAAAGGGAAGATTCGAGAAAGCCTTGCTCCTCTTCTTCAATCCTCTATAAATAGAAGCTTAGGGTTCATTTTTTAGGAGTTAGTTAGTAGTTTTATTTTCAGTTTGTATTTTTTCGTTTTTCTAAGCATTTTCCTTTAAGCTTTTAAAATTCAGCTTTAATCACTTGTACTTTTGTTAATTCAACTTGTACTTAATCATTTTAAGCAATCAAAGTCAGTTTTCAAGTTTCTTTGTGTTTTGATTTCAATATTAAGCCGTATTCATCCAATAAGCTCTCAATAAGCTCTATTGAGCTTATTACTGTTCATAAGCTCGAATTTAGTTAAAAGTCTGTTTTTAGACATTCATTTACTCATTCTTATCATTTTAAGTCAAAGCATGATCACTTGAGGCATTTGTGTTCAATTTTGAAAGCTACAAGGATTATTAAGCTTCTTATAGCTTATTGAGCTTTTAAGCTCAGGTTTAGAGGCTAGGGAGCCATTAGGTGAATGTTTTTAAGCCACTCACTCTACAAGAGTGGCTTTGGTTCTGAGACTACAATAATTTCAGGTTTCATTTCTCAAGTCTCATTTCAATTTAATGTTAGCTTAAATCAATTGCTTATTTCTATTCAATTTTGTTTAATTCTCTTCAAACATGTTTGTTTAGGCTTAATCTCTATCTGTTTTCAGTTTTCATTAGATTAAATTTGTGATATCTTAGTTTCTCTTTTAAAACTGTCATATTAGTGTATTAAGCTAGCTAAGAAAGTAGCTTATTATCACTAATAAGCTGTAGGATTTATAGCTTAAATAGCTTTATTAGGTCATATTAAGTGAAAGTAGATAAAAGGTTTTAGGAGTTTAAGCTTTAAAATAGAATTTGAGTGCAAGTTAGTTTTGACAGATTAGAGTAAGGAGTGTTTGGATTTAGATGTATTTGACTCTTAAAGTCAAAAATTCACTGTCAATGCTCTTCATACAGTTGTGTTAGGCTTTAATATCAAGTTTAAAACAGGTCTTAAAATTTAGATATTTGAATTCAAAATCTTAGAGTTTAAAAAGCTTGAATTTACACCAGGGCAGAATAATTGAGCAAGTGATTTTAGGTTTTGGTGTTTTAAGTTTTCTATTGTACAAGTAATGTCAATTTAGACTTAGATACATTTAGTCAAGTGAATTATAAGTTCTAGCTCTCTAATTTTAGCTTGCATTAGGACTTTGTCAATAATATCAGAACTAGCAGGTTTAACAACAGTTAGTACTGTTGTTGTCCTTTATTTTTCTAGCCACTTTTAGACTTAGTGATTAGGAGTTAGAAGTTAATTTTGAGCATTTCCATAGTTCTCTAGTAGTTTAATATAAATAAGCACTTAAGTTTCTTTTATCAGCTTCCATCTAGCTTATTTTTCCTGTCAAAAGTAGCATAGCAGCATTAATGGAGTCTAGCTTATTTCATTTTGAGTTTTCATCTTTAGTTAAAATTTTGTAAAAACCTTTTATCTAGATTTGCTCAATATCCATAGAATAGCTTATTTCCAAAGTCTTAGTTTCTAAGGTTTAGTAATAAGCAGTTTAGCTTATTAAGAAAAGCTTATAACAGTTTTAAGCAAAAACTAGCACTTTTTCATTTCAACTTTCTTGCTAAATTTGTTAATACTTAGATAATGTTTGTTTAGATAACTTTAGTATACATCCTGAGTTACATTTAGCTTCTTTTGTTTTTCATTTTCATCAAGAAATAAGCTAGGAATAAGCCAAAGTCTAAAAAGTTAGGGAAAAGCTTAGTTTCTGTGAACAGTAGCGAAAAGCTAGATTTTTGGCTTATTCTGTGGATAAAAGTCAAAAGTGTCTTTGTTAATGTTGTTTAGAATAAGCTCTTTAATAAGTTTGTAGTTTTGAGTTTTTGCTGAAAATCATTTTTTTAATAAGCCAAAATTAAGCCATAGCGTAGGGTTTGTTTTGTAATTACTTGATAGTTGAAGGTTACCCGTTTGCACTGAAGTATAAATTTCCTAAAGTTAGTCCGCCTACCCTTTACTTTCTTTCTTTTCATTTTCTACCAATAGTTTTATATTTTTAGAAATTAGTTTTATAAAATTAGGTTAAAAAGTTTTAATTGATAAAATTAGGTTACAATTGGTTTATAAAAATTAGGGCTTTTAGTTCCAATAAATTTCTGC
Organism: Tanacetum coccineum; assembly: GCA_026074375.1. Taxonomy (NCBI): domain Eukaryota; kingdom Viridiplantae; phylum Streptophyta; class Magnoliopsida; order Asterales; family Asteraceae; genus Tanacetum; species Tanacetum coccineum. The sequence goes on from BQNB010008724.1 coordinate 17,866, forward strand.
ACCTTGGTAGTTGTTAAAAAACATTTTTCCCTATTTTTCCAGTTAAATTTGTATTTTCTAGGAATTAAAATAGACTTTAGTTAATTCCTTTTTCTTAGAAAAATCATAAAAAATAGAAAAATAGTTGAAAAATTAAAATTCTTTTTGCAATAATTTTCTTTTTAAATCTAGTATTTTTGAAAAATAAAAGTAAAATTTTAGTGATAATTTTTAGAAAAAGTTTATTTTTGTTAATTCATTTTTCTTTAAAAATTCAAAAATAGTTTAAAAATTCCAATTCTTTTTTCTAAAATTTTCTTTTTAAATTTGTGATTTTTAGGTATAAAGTTTGCTAAAAGTCGTGCCTTAGATTTTAAATTTCATAACTAGCTCGGCGTTTTTACATTCTTCGTCGGGCATTTAATCTCTCACTCCGAGCTAGTTAAGAAGAGATGCGAGAGAGAAATTCGTGCAATTGAAATTTTAGGTAATAATCAAAAGTTCAATAAATAGCTTTATCAATCTTAACTCGAATCCGAATTTTCCCAATTCTCAATTCACGATTTCGTTGGGATACGACCCGAGTAGAAATACTTCCCGGATAAAAATATACATATTGTGTTTTCTTTAGTGAGATTTTTACCTTATATTTCTCTTTTTTGAGAAGTATTTTGGAAAGAAATTTTCACGGGATTAATACTATACGTATATAAATTTGTTTGCTTTTACTACACATCAGAAAGTAATTTTTGACAAACATACTTTAATCTTGAAAATTCTATGTCTACGAGAAGCATATTAGTTGTACATTATATTCTAGTAGCCTTAATTGTACACAATTGAAATAAAAATGAAAAATCCCCAATTTCAATTTTTGCGTTCATCATGAACCCTAGACACGAATTGAAAGAAACTAGAAGAAATGACTTACAATTGATGATGTTAGGAATGATTGTAGGTGTTGATTTTATCTTCAATTTGAGTGTTAATGGTAGATTTTAATGTTTTGGTCGTGGTTCGTCAATGGTGGAAGAGAAGGGGGTGTTTGTTTTTGTGTTTTACAAAATGAAAGGGTGACAGACAAATGGTCTCACTGGTGGCGGTCCCATATCGATATGGGGGCCGCCCGTTTAAATCTGGGGCCCACCCTTAGTAGAGGGATTTTGGACTGAAATTTGACAAAAAAATTTCGAAGAAGAGTGACGTTTTAATTTGCATTTCGCGAATTAAAAATGCTCAGATGAAGTATTTAAGTTGTCACGACATGGAGTGGAACACTGACTAGAATCGAGACAGAAGAAAGAGAAGACGATTTATGGAATGTGTTCCATCATTCCTAAACCAAGACGTAGATAGTTAAACGATTCACGTTTAAGGGGTTTAGTAAGAATGTCGGCGATATTGTCGACGGACGACACTTTTTCGATAGAGATATGTCCTTTCTGGACATTATCACGAAGAAAGTGGTGACGAATTTCGATGTGTTTGGTTCGAGAGTGTTGCACCGGGTTTTTGCTAAGGTCAATCGCGCCTTTATTGTCGCACATGATCGGGACGTCATCGAGTCGAACGTCGTAGTCGATAAGAGCTTGTTTCATCCATAGTGCTTGTTGACATGCCTTTCTCTTTCCGGCACTTTAGGAAGAAAGAAGATCAAATTACGTATTCGGCTTCGTGTGGAAATAGCAATAGCGTTTGTTTCTTCGAGAACCAAGATGTCAAACAACATCCCACGAACGTACAAATACCGCTAGTGCTCTTTCTGTCCACATAATCTCCCGCATGATCAGAGTCGGCATATACTACGGTTTCTATGCCAGTCCCCTTAGGATACCATAATCCTAAGTGCGTAGTGCCTTTAATGTATCGGAAGATACGTTTAACCCGCTTCAAAGGAGAGAGGTTTAAGGAGCCTTCTTGGAATCGGGCACAAAGGCAAAACACTAAAACATGATATCAGGCCATACTTACCATTAGGTATAATAACTACCTCTCATGCCTCCATACTTGGTAACTAACTACTACCGACTCACACTCTTTCGTCTTCGTGAGTTTAGTATTGAATGACAACGGCGCTTTTTCAGTGTTTAGAATCTTCTAAGCTAATTTTTTTAAAGCAATTCCGTTAATATTATTTAGATTTAATAAAGAAGATACCATCTTTCATTTGTTTTATTTGTAATCCAAGGAAGAAGTTAAGTTCACCCATCATGCTCATCTCGAACTCGTCCATACATGATTTTTGCAATTCAATCACAAAGGGCATGTCTTGACAAGTCGAGCCAATATAATGTCGTCGTCACAGATATATTTTGAACGATGATGAGTTTGAACTTTTTCTTCTTGGTAAAAAAGTATGTTATCTACGCATTCCCATTTTGTTACTCAAGTTTTAATAAGAAAAGATTTTAATCTATCAACCAACTTAGGGTGCTTGTTTAAGACCGTATAAAGCTTTCTTAAGTTATAACATGATCCTGGTTTTTCAAATTCAATAGAAACTTAGGGTTGTGCCACGTATACCTCCTCAATAGAATAAAACCGTTAAGAATGCACTTTTACATCCATTTGGAATATCTTAAAATCTAACGCACAATCATAACTAATAGTATTCTAATAGAATCCAAGTCTAGCAACTGTGGATAATTTCATCATCAATCGAATAAACCCTCTTGCGATGATAGCCTTTGAGCAACTAACCTAGCCTTATTTTGAGAAACAATATGTTCTGTCCTAACTTATTTCTAAAACAATACCCACTTAGTTCCTAATGGATTCGTCATACTACTTAGGTTGTGGAACTAACTCCCAAACATCATTAGCAATGATTTGATTTATATCTTCTTACATAGCGATTATCTAACTTTCACCCGTTAAGGCTTCATTCACATTCTTAGGTTCTATAGTTGATATAAAACAAAAGAAGTTACTTTGGTTTTAGGCTTGTGACCTAAGAGTTCTTTGGTTAAGGTTTCCTATGACATTTTCTAATGGATGGTTCCTAGATTCCTTAATATTGACTATTTTGTCAATCTCTAAAGTTTCATCCTCAATGTCATTTTTTAAAATTTTCTTTTCGGTAACCTTAATTGCTTCTTCTTCATCTAAGTCATCGTCCACCAAGGGGGATGTTTTAGAGGGTGGAGGAGTTTCATCGAATGTCACGTTGAGTGATTCTTCGATTTTCCTAGTGTGTTTATTAAGGATGATGTAGGCTTTACTATTTTGGGAGTAACCTAAAAAGACATCTTCGTATGACTTTGGGTCAAACTTAGTGAGGTAGTCTTTAGTGTTTAAAATGAAACACTTGCTTCCAAACACTCTAAAATAATCAAGAGTAGGTTTCCTACCTCTCAGGAGTTCATAAGGTGTTTTTCCTAGGATGGCTCTAATTAGGATTCGGTTGAGAATGTATGTTGAAGTATCTACGGCGTTACACAATAACTTTTGAGGTAACGATTGTTCATTCAACATTATTCTACTCATTTCTTGTAGTGTCTTATTTTTCCTTTCTACCACGCCATTTGATTGTGGAGTGCGTGGAGCCGAGAATTTATGTGTAATACCATTGGCATTACAAAACTCTCCAAATTGCACTTCATTATCAAATTCTCTACCGTGGTCAGTTCTTATTTACACTATTGTACATCCTAATTGGTTTTGAATTTTCTTACTAAATATTTCGAATTGATTGAAGGCTTCGGTTTTATCTTTAAGTAATCTAGTCCAAGTATCCATAGAGTAGTCATCCACTATGACTAAGGTGTAGCGGTTTCCTCCGTAACTCCGTATGATGGATGGACCGAAGAGATCCGTATGAAGGAGTTCTAAGCATCTAGTCGTTGAGATTATATTCTTAGCTTTGTGACTAGCGTGAGCTTGTTTTCTAATTTTACAAGCATCACAGAAGTGTTGATCAAACTTAAGCTTAGGTAAGTTTCTAACTAATTCCTTAGATGATAACGATTGAATGAGATGCATATTAGGGTGACCTAATCTCCTATGCCATAACGTAGAGTTTTTATCAATCGTTACAAGACAAATTTTGTCTTCTAGCATATTTCCTAATTTCATCACATATAAGCCTTTCTTCCTAATACCTCTATCTATAACTTTACCATCCTTAGTGATTTCACTATCATGTTCAGAAAAAGTTACTCTACACTTATTATCACATATTTATCCTACACTAGCAAGTTAAATCTTAAGTTATCTACATGTTCTACATTATCTATTTTCAGAGAGTCATTCGAAATCGTACCTTTGCCAATAATGTTACCGTGAAGATTACTACCAAAAATAACATTACCTCCGTTGTATACCTTGTAGCTTGAGAAGAGCTTTCAGTTACCCGTCATATGTTTAGAGCATCCGCTATCCTTTATCCACTCATCGGGCTCCAAGTCGACTCTAAGGCATATTATTTATATAAGACAATAACTCAAACATTTGGTCCCCAATATCTCATGGGTCCAAAGTTGTTAGTGTTAAACATCCCTTGCATTTGATGCAATTGGTTGGGATGTGGAAATGGAAGACACATATCCCATGGCATGTAACATTGACGTTGAAAATTGTTCCAAGTTACGGGAAAACCATGAGGTTGGTTTTGTCAGCCAACGTTCCTTTTTGGTTGCGGTGTCTTCGGACGAGGATAATTATTATTTACTCTTCTAGGTGGTGGATTTTTTGATCTAAAGTTTGGTTTTGAAAATCCAACTCCGTGTTTTAACAATGGCTTGTAAAATCGTTTAACTTCATTATCATTAGCAACTGGAACTTATACTTTGTTTACCATTATATGTTTTGGTCTAGGACCCAAAATGGATTTTTGAAAAGAAACAGATTTCTCAAAACCTGGTGAACAGACTGACAGTCCCATAATTGTTTTGGGGCCGCCTCTGCTATATAGGGGCCACCCTTATTTAAGGGACCTCCACCAGGGGACGTTTCTTTTTTAGATTTCACAAATTTTATTTCCTTAGTTCCACTTGTTGATGCTTTAAGTGAATTGAATCCCAAACCTAATTTATCTCCGGGGGGTTTTTGATTACTTAACATTTCATTTAAGCAATGTGTACTCTTTTCAAATTTTGTTATTTTAATAGCTTCCTCTTTGAGTTTTTCATTTTCAATTCTAAGCAATTGACATTTTGTACATTCGAGATCAACTCCATTGTTTTTCTCGAATGTGGATAATTTTTCTTTTAGTTCACTAATGAAGAATACAAGTAATCTTTGATATGAGAAGGGAAGGAACTTAGTGAGAGAGTGTGGAAGGAAGGATGTATTATAGAGAGGGAAAGTAAGAAACATGTAATTCATAAGTGAAATGAGAATACAAAACCAACCAACACCCTCTCCAAGCTATGGAGAGGGGTATTTATAGTCTAGTTTGGCCAGCCATGGACCCATTGATGGGCTTACCATAGGCCTTGGGCCATATTAGCTTAATATGATTAACATAACTAACTACGGGCTTTGACTAGTTAATATTGGAAGTGACCGAGACTTTTCTTGATCCTAACAATCTCCCCCTAAGGGAGGTCACTCCAATTTTACAAAAAATTAATCCTAGCATACTATGATTTATCTTTAGTCTTCAGCTCGTAAACTTCATGTCTTTTATCTTGTGAATATGTTGTAGTGTCTTTTGAATTTAGGCACGAGCTTGTTCCTTTATCTTGACTTGTAAGTGAAATTGTGATCTTGAACACTTTGAGATCATCAACCAAGCATAATCTCGTTTCGCCATCTTGTGACTTTGCCATCTTGTAAACTTGTGACTTCTGGATCGACATGCTCATACCTTTCTTGATTTGTTGACTTGAAAAGCTTTAATGTTGCATATTTCTTGAAATTCTTTAACTTTAATACTTCGTCACTTCGAGAAAGACATTCGGTATCAGAGTGACAGAAACTTCTTTGAAATTCTTTGACTTTAATACTTTGTCACTTCAAGAAAGATGTATGGTATCAGAGTAGCGGAAGTCTTGAAACATGTACTTGAGCTTTCATGATGTCTTTATGTTTGTCGATCTGGTATGAGCATGTGGCTATGAATCTTACGAGTCAGCGGGAAACAGGTACCTTCACCACCATCTTTAAGTTTCCTGCAATAAAACAGTTAGCAATAAAGCGGGGGCCAATATGCTTTGTTATTCTGTCGCACCAGTAGTTTTGTTGGAGTAACCTTCGAATCCTTGAGGATCGACATGTGATCAGGTAGATTCAATTTAAGAAGAATCTCCTTGACAGGATTTCCAGCTGAAGTATAAAACCTTTCTAACACATGTGTATTAGATTCATCAAACTCAGCATGTTCTCATTATCGGAACGTCTCAAAGCAGAGAGCACGATAAGAGTGAACCAGCGAGTTACTATCTCACCGATTGAAGTAAAAATTTGATTTGAAAATCAATCGACGTGTCACTTGCTAAAGTGGTTTTGTGACACATTGAGAGTGTTAATCATTTCAAAATTCATCATCAATCGTCAATTCATAACCTGGAAACAATTAATTCTAAATAGAATCGCACCATCGTTTCTTTCAGTTTCCACAAGTTTGATTCAAAAGGATCGCACAAAGTCAACTACCATGAGCTTGTTTGGATGTTTACAATCATGCAGATTTTCCATCTTCATTGCGAATGAAATCACTCAGATTTTCTAGCAAAATCACAAGGATAATGCGTAGGACTCTTAGTATATATCTTGTTATTCACATTGTGTGATTTAGCAAGCTTAATTTGACATGTGTCCTAATGAGATTTATGGATGATCTCTTTTGGCTCTAGACTCAATAGTGCACTTTGATTTTAGTGATCGGAGGCTGAAGCAGACTGCCACCTTTTCAATATCAACTAACTCAGAGTGAGAAAGTCGATAGAAATGCGTGTAATCTCCATGAGAAATGAAACAAGAGTCTTTTGAGAGACCTTGAGTGGCTAGGGAGGGTTGTGCATAGCGTCACTGGGTCCATGACAGTCTTCAATGTCAGACAACACCTTAGTGTTTTCGACAGTTTATGTATTGACCCGGTTTCTGCCTAAGTGTATGGAGGGCTTCTTTCTTTACACCCTTTATCCTTACATTTCTTTTTCATTCTTCAACCCCTTTAATGCTTACCGAGACTTCATAACTAACACCTTGTTAGGTTTGTTCTAGTGTTAGCTCCATCTCAGTCGGCATTATTCCATTTTCTCACTTTTTCTCCTTTTATCTTACCTAAGGACTTCTACACTACCTAGTGGATATCCCTGGGTAGATCCCTCCGGTTCTAGTTGGATCATGGGATTTGAATACCTATGCCTAACCACCTTATATCTCCATAAATTAAAGTACATGGTCGGTCTTTTGAGTATTCCATCACGATCAGAACCAAAATCATTGAAAAGTTCAATCAAAGTGTTTGATATAAATATAAAAAGGTTTACACTTTGAGAGTTTTTCATTATCACTAAAAGCTCTCCCTTAACATGTGCATCGTAATCGTAGTACATGCTAGGTGTGGAATGCATTAATTCCATTTTATTTGATCACATCTTTCAATACAAGTTAGATCCAGGTTTAATCACATTTTCTCCCCTTATCCAAAATGTTAATCCCTTGATATTTTGGATATCAATTGATTAACCTTTCGGGGAAAAATTGTTATATACTATCTATGAGGAACATTTTAATGCTCCCCCTCAATTTATGAGGGTATATAAGATAGTGCTGAGTACAATAATTTGAAATTTTTTGAATTTACTAAGAAATTCTTGAAAATTTTGTACTCGAGCACTCCTTATTATCACCATAAGTCTACACTACATATTAATATATTCACAAGTTATATTATTTACAAGATTTGACCTGAATGATAAGGACATCATATGATAGAATCATATGGTCCTTTGTAGTAGCCGAAGGTCTCCTCTGTAAGGTCTTCCACCAACAAACTTTTCAAGACTTCGCATCAACCTCCTGTATTTGAGTTTCTTGTCAATGGCTTTAATCATCACCCGGGCTCTCTGCTTGTCTTGTTTGGTCCATTTTCTCTTCGGCAAATACTCCATTTGAATCCCAGTAGCAATATCATTTAGAACTTTCTTTCCAAGTTACGAAAGTCTTTGCTTCAAACTTTGAGTATGAAACAGATTCAGATACATATGTAACTTGGGATTGTGTGGTAGGTGATGTCGGTGTTGATGTTGTCTTAGCTTCCCCCTAAACCAGCAATCCTTTCTTGAGTAGATTCAGAACTTTCTTGCAAGCCGCATCAAGCAGTCTTAATGTATAAAGCCCAGATATCCGAAGTGCACAGTTAACCCTTTCAAGAGTTTGTTACCACAACACCAAAGTCAATTAAGTCCCGGATGAGCGCATTTATCTCTTCAGGATATTGATGATATAAATTGCAACACTAAAGTCAACTAAGTCCCGAATGTCACAATTATTCCCTTTAAGTAGTCGAAATGAAAACACATAAGTCAACTAAGTCCCAAATGTACTCATTTCTTTTTGCAGAATACTGACTGACTTAAGGAATCATCATACCTATGTGTACCTATTTTATTAAATATTTCTACTTCTTTTAAGAATAAGCTTAGGGATTGACTATTTGAGGAAGCATTAATTGAATCAGAAAGAACTTTTCTTACGTTTTAAATAATTATACTCTCAACACTCCCCCCTAGGGACTCAAATGATGCATACTGACTAATGACGAGATGTCTCTTCCACCATGTGATTGAAATAGTGCACCAGAAAGATTCAAAACGGCCTAAACTCAAAAGAAGCTAACCTCAAAAGACAAAAGAAGCTAACCTCAAAAGAAGGCCAAGGACACTATCAAGTATACATCTACTCCTCCCCCTTGCTGGTTTCGACACGTCGGAATCATCAAAACCTTATACGCATGCATATTCGAGATCGTGTTTGAAGAATTAATAAGCTTAAATCTAGTCCGTGAGAATCAATTTCAAGGCTTTTAAAACTATGAAAGTATTTCCAAGCATTCCTAAGTCTTTTACAAACTATGAGGTGTTGGCAATATTGATCGAATGTAGTTTAAGGCCTGAATTCACTAAGTCTCAAATTGTAAATAAGTCGATAAGATTTAAACAAATGACATCTAAAGCACTTGTAGTTAATATAAATTAACTCCCCTTGAAATTATTATCCGTCATTATCTAAAACATTATCCGTTTATTCCATGACTTATTTTAAAAGACTGTTTTAAAAGATTATTGGATGACACTTTCTCCCCGTCAAACACTGACTCGTTTTCTATTTAAAGAGTTGTTGTCATTGTTTGAGTGGTCGAATTGTCTTTGAAAATCTTTTTGTGATTACTGAAAACACTGATTCATTATGAAGACAACTTTTTACCAATAAAAATAAGATTTCTCTTATTTTGACACATAAGTGCACAGATACGTACACTTATTGTA
>BQNB010008724.1:28375-38375 GCA_026074375.1 Tanacetum coccineum
ACCACATGTCGAAAATGTGGCTAGCTCTTGGGGTATCATGGCGATAGCCATTTGCATGCCACATAGGAGTGGCTAAAAAATGGCGAAGGTGATAAATCACCACACCCCTTGCTCTAACTTTATCTTATATTTTAGCTTTGGACATTTTAATGCAACATGAGAAACAAACTTATTTACATACAACATAAATTTTAGTAGGGATGTGAAAATTAACAGAGTGAAATAAGTTAAATGGTATAACCCCTGGACTCCTGGAGTATGAAATATCACGGCATAGTTTTACAATATTCGTTTCATCATTGATTTCCGTAGTATGTAATACCTATACACGAGTATGCTTAAATAAATTCATTGATAGATAGCATTTAATCTACGTAAGTTCTTATCTATATTGTGTGATGCAAATATGAATCATAATTTTGTTTAAGAGCTAATTTAGTTGTTTTGTGTCAAGCTGATGGTGGGTTCTTTTGAAAGTAACCAAACTACGATACATGAGCACTTATCATCCTAAGTGGTAGTTGCACAAACACTAATCAGATTATTAAAAAATCCTTAAGTACCAGATACAAGAGTTACTAGAATTGAATATACAGAATTGTACAGCCAAAACTGCAGATAACTAGACAAATACATCGCACTGCAGGACCTCAAATGACAAACCACATCGGCACACTGCACACTACCTGATTGTAGACAATATCAAATGAAACTTAACTATAACCAAATTAAACTCGACATTTTACCGTATCAAAAACCTAATGTTGCCAACTTGACTTTTGTTCAACACAAAGACACACCATATATATTAGAATAAAGCATCCAAATAATTATCACAAAAGCAAACAAATAAAAATCACCACTCAATAAACACGCCAATTGTAATATGTTCACAGTAACAAAGGAGAAATAGAAAATATGGCATGTCAAAAAACAAACCAATGTCTGCAAAGACTTTGAATTTAGACAAGTTAAGAAGGCTTAGCTAAAACATTAAAAAAGGTCATCTGAACATTCAGATATGCATTTATATCAATTAAGTTGTTATGATGTTGCACATGTCTAAAACTCGAAGGATTGCGTGCCTGTGAAGATTTCACAAGCTTAAATTTAGAAGGATCTCTAGTTGTGGAGGTTTTTCCCTTTTTCTTTTTTGCTTTTGGAGGTCTTCCTTTTGGTCGTTGAATAACCGGCTCAAAGTATATATCAGATTCGTTCACAAGTTTAGCAATCATCGAAGTAACAAGTTCTTGTTTACTTAGGGGCCACATTTGGTACTTTTGAACACAACTCATCAAGCAACACAAAAAAGTTATTGTTACCCTCACTAGATGAATCAACTTCTGTATTAAGAGATAATGTATCAATCCTCCAATGTAGATGAACAATATCTAATGGAATTTTCATTCCAAGACAACCTACTATCTTATGAGTACATGTGAAGAACAATTAAATAACATACAATGTTAGGGAAGAAAGGTGTTTTTAAAGAGAGAGTGGTTGGATGAACATTTTAGAGAGAAAAAGAAACATGAAAGAAAACTTGTATAATATGTGTGAAATAATGAACAACCAACCACCTCTCCAAGGCATGAAGAGGTGTATAAATATCTTTTTGGGGCCGGCTATGGATGGGTTTTTGCTTATCTTTGGCCCAGTTAGCTTACTAAATAATACTTTGTGGACTACGAGCTAGAAACGTAAAATACGTAGAGTGACCGATCCTTTTTTAGATTCCTAACAATCTCCCACTAAGGGAGGTCACTACAAATTACAAAAACTTAAGCTCTACATTTTATGAATGTCTTCAATCTTTAGCTCGTAGTCTTGTTATCATTTTCTTTATCTTGTGAATCTTGATGTAGCAATCTTTAGACTTTTAGGCTTTAGCTTGTATCTTGTTCTTGACTTGTATGTGATATTTTGAGCTTTTTAAGATCATCAACCAAGCATAATCCCTATTCGCCATCTTGTAATCTTTGCCTTCTTGTGAGCTTGTCACTTCTGGACCGACATGCTCATACTGTTCTTGATGTTTGAAAGCGAGTGTAACCATCTTTCTTGATATTCTTTAACTTTAACACTTCGTCACTTTGAGAAAGACGTTCGGTATCAGAGTGACGAAAACTTCTTTGAAATTCTTTGACTTTAATACTTCGTCACTTCAAGAAAGACGTACGGTATCAGAGTAGCGGAAGTCTTGAAACTTGTACTTCAGATTTCATGATGTCTTTATATACTTGTCCTGGGCGGTCCGGGGTCGGGTATGCACATGTTGGTTATGAATCTTTGAGACAACTAGAATCAGTACCTTCACCTCCATCTTTAAGTATCCTGTATTAAAATATTTAGCAATAAAGCGAGGGGACGAATATGCTTTTGTCATTCGCCCTATTTGGTGGAGTATCCTTTGAATCGTGAGATCGACTGTGGATTTATAGATTCAATTTAAAAGAATCTCTTGACATGATTTCCAGCTTGCCAGTATTGAATCTTTCTAACACAGTGTATTAGATTCATCGTAACTCGCAATGTTCCATACAGAACTATCAAGCTATAACACGATAAGAATGAACTATGAGTATACTGTCTACCGATTTCATATAAAATTGATTTGAAAAATCAATCGACGTGTCACTTGCTAAAGTGTTTTGACACATCGAGAGTTTTAAGACAATTCAAAATTCATCATCAACCGGTCAATTCAAATACTGGAATGTAACAATCCATATTTTTTGATCAACGAACAACGCTATTAAATTTACTTATTTTTTTTTATTTTTTTTTTCTCCATACCAATTCGCTTTTAAATTTTATAGTTTTAAGTTAAATTCGCGTAAGCTAAAAATCAATAATAACGGTAAACGACACCAAACGAATTAAACTGTTCGTCAAGTAAGCAATAATAATATTTTTTACAAAATAATAATAAGCCATTTAATATTTTAGTATTTAATTGGTTGCGTAAAAACGTTTTTACGTTTCGCAATAAAAATACGTTTAGCATTCCCGGAAACCACCAAAACTTTTTCTACCGCTTTAACAAATACCCCATGATTATTTGCCCAATACACCAAAGTTTATTAAAACTTTACCCAAGCAAACATTGTAATTCATATGGTACATTAAATAAACTAACAAAAACCTATACATTACAAGTTATACATTTATAAATAAAACTACAATTTATTTACTTCAAGTTTACACAAGAGAATACCATAAAAATATCAAAAGCACATCATAAACCCCCTCCCCCTAGATTTCGTAGATAACCCCCACCTAAGGGGACAAGACTCACTAAGCAATACCAACTGAGTCTGTACAACTACTCAGTAAGGCTTGGTCCCAAGACTTCCAACATTTGAACCAAGACCCCTAAAACCCACCCCAATGGTCCCCTTGACCTATATCCACCCCTTGGAGCTTAGTCCCTGACTTCCAAATTGTAAACTTGGAAGCAAGATTGATATATATATAAGCATGCACACTAGTTTTTATTTATTTTTTCTCACAACATTCATTTCCTTAGTCAAGAAAACTTCACAATTTCTTTATACTCTCTCCTAACAACGGCTAGAAACAACATACACACCCAATCATACAATTTATTACCACATATTAAAGTGACAACATCATATCAAAGGTAACTCAGGTGTTTTAATGGCCTTGGTTAAGCCTTTACAAGGATAGAAGTAAGAAAATGAAGGATTAGGGTTTTCATTGTGGATTTAGGGTTTCTGGTTGTGAAAGCTAGGTATATAAACTATAACAAGGGTTGGATTTTGTTGGTCATCAAAATTGCAATCATATTAAAAGGTTACCTAAAATCCTTTATGTCCATTACTCTATAATTTTTATGTGTTTACATGTTTTATATAACTAAATCAACCGATTTAGGTTTTAAACAAGTTACAAGGATAACTAACTTTGTGATTATGATTTTTAACTCTTTTTCATATGATATGTGATTTGTAATATCAAGGAATATATAGATTTTAATACGTTAACATAGTTTGATTTTAAGTGGAAAATGTTTAAGTAGATACATAATAAAACTAGTGAATAAAAGTTAATTAAATAAATTTATGATTTCATGTAAGATAAAGGCAATTGTGGCTGTATTAATCGTGGTTTTTAGAAGACAAAGGTTTTACATTTTATAAAGATAATACACCTCATGACGATTCCAAAATGATAAGAAACTCGAAAAACCAATTTATAACGAAAAATAATACACGATTTCAAGTTTACCCTTAATACCAGGTTGTTATTATAAAATAGAGTTTTATAAAAAGTTACGTTCATCAGGGACTTTTATTTAATAAACATCCATTAATATTGATAGAGCTTTTTAAAAACGAAGTAATGCTCGAAAGAATTGCTAAAAACGAAGCCAATAACAAATAAGAAACACATTTACAGATTTTCAACAACTAAAACGATAAAAATAAACTTTAGGGTTCTGTGTGAAAGTAAAAATTACTAATTCACCAGTTAAGTTCCAAATTATGAAAAATGTAAAAAATAGGATAACTCGTCTTAATACAAAAGCGTGGGCAGCAAGAAACGTCAAAATCGGGCTTAAACGCAAAGAAATGTCGTGATTTTACTAAATAGGCTATAAGAAGACGTTTTTACATAATTAAAACAAAATTTACCAAAACAATTAGATGGAGATTGAACTATATAACCTCTAAGTGAGAATTAATCAAATGCAAATTACTAGGAGTTTTCATAAAGAGAGCCTCTTATCGGGGTGGCGTATCAACGAGTTGTTGGATTACATTAAAATGTCTAGCTCCCATACGTCACTACATGACACTACTATGATAGTCCCGAACAATATAAGTAAGCTATTAACTATGAAACTATGAGCTATAATAAACAGTAAAATACACGGGGTGACCGAGTCTTTTTCTAATATCTAACATTTAGTCTTGAGCTCGTAGACTTTAACTTTAATCATTAACTTGTGAATCGATGTAGTTATTATTGACTTTAGGCTTAAGCTTGTTCTTTTAGCTTGACTTAAATGTGAAAATGTGATCTTGAACACCTTGAGATCATCAACCAAGCATAATCTTGTTTTGTCATCTTGTAAACTTTGTCATCTTGTGAACTTGTGACTTTTGGACCGACATGCTCATACCTTTCTTGATTTGTCAACTTGAAAAGCTTTAATATTGCATCTTTCTTGAAGTTCTTTAACTTTAACACTTCATCGCTTCAAGTAGGATGTACGGTATCAGAGTAGCGGAAGTTTTGAAACATGTACTTGAGCTTTCATGATGTCTTTATATTTGTCGGTCGGGCATGAGCATGTGGTAATGAATCTTTAAGCATGTGGTAATGAAACATGTACTTGAGCTTTCATGATGTCGGGTATGAACATGTACTTGAAACATGTACTTTGAGACAGCTGGAATCAGGTACCTTCACCTCCATCTTTAAGTATCCTGCCTTAAAACAGTTAGCAATAAAGCGGGGGAACGAATATGGCTTTGTTATTCGCTCGTGTTTGGTTGGAGTAACCTTCGAATCCGTGAGGATCGACTTGTGATCAAGTAGATTCAATTTAAGAAGAATCTCCTTGACAAGATTTCCAGCTTGCAATATTGAATCTTTCTAACACATGTGTATTACATTCATCGTACTCAACATGTTCTCATTATCGGAACGTCTCAAAGTAGACAGCACGATAAAAGTGAACCAGTGAGTTACTGTCTCACAGATTGAAATAAAAATTGATTTGAAAAAACAATCGACATGTCACTTGCTAAAGTGGTTTTATGACACATCGAGAGTGTTAATCATTTCAAAAATTAATCATCAACCGTCAATTCATTTACTGGAACAAGTTTGATTCATTTTAGAATCGCACCATCGTTTCTTTCCAGTTGTCACAAGTTTGATTCATTTGAATCGCACAAGTCACCTACCAAGAGCTTGTTAGATGTTGGCTCAAGCAGGATTTCCATCTTCACTGTGATTACTTGAGTATCACTCTGATGTTCTGGAAAAATCACAAGGATAATGCGTAGGACTCTTTATATATATCTCGTTATTCACATTGTGTGAGATAACAAGCATAATTTTGACAAGTGTCCTAATGAGATTTATGAATGATCTCTTTTGGCTCTAGACTCAATAGTACACTTTGGTTATAGTGATCGAAGGCTAGAGCAGTCTGCCACTTTTTCAATATCAACTAAGTCGGAGTGAGAAAGTCGATATAAATGCGTGTAATCAAACAAGAGTCTGTTGAGAGACCTTGAGTGGCTAGGGAGGGTTGTGCATAGCGTCACTGGGTCCATGACTATCTTCAATGTCAGACAACAACTTAGTGTTTCTGACAGTTTATGTATTGACCCGGTTTCTGCCTAAGTGTATGGAGGGCTTCTTTCTTTTCACCCTTTATCTTAACTTTTCTTTTTAATTCTTCAACCCCTTCAGCGCTTACCGAGACTTCATAACTAGTACCTTGTTGGGTTTGTTCCAGTACTAGCTCCATCTCAGTCGGCACTTTTCCCTTATTCTCACTTTTACTCCTTTTTTTCATACCTAAGGACTACTACACTATCTAGTGGAATATCCCTGGGTAGATCCCTCCGGTTCTGGCTTGGATTATATGGGAAGGAATGAATACCTAAACTTAACCACCTTATAACTCCAATACAATAATATAAATGGTCGGTCTTTGGTACTTCCACATTTCTGCCAATCACGTAACCATTTGCTCCCCCTTCATATGTGCATCGATTAATCGAAAGAGTTTATAACATATGTGGGAAAGCGTACACTTGAGATCTTAAAAATCACATTATTAGCCATATATTTTAATTACATTTTCTCCCCTTATCAAAAATATTAAATCTCTTGATATTTTAGATATCAATTGGTTCAAATATAACTGCTTTCGAGGAAAGAATGTCCAATTATTAACAAGCCCCATTAGGAACATTTTTAATGCTCCTCCTCAAATTATGAGGGTATTATATGGTGTTTGAGTATGTTAATTTGAAAAAAATTGAATTTACTAAGAAATTCTTGAAAATTCATACTCAAACACTATATATGCCTAATTTTTAAGTCTTCACTACACATTTATATATTCACAAGATTAATATGTACGAGGTTTGACCTGAATGATGAGAACATTATATGATAGTGTTGGAAACACGAAAAGTGTCGGTCACTTCCAAGTTGTAACAGGTCTTAGCGGCCTTGGGCCGGACTAGATTACTAATCTAATCATTAGTAGTATATAAGTCCCTCTCCTAGTCTTGGAGAGGGTTGGTTGTTCCATTTTTCCCATACTTTCATTTATACAATTCATCCATTTTCCATCCAATCTCTCTAACATCACAACCCACATCTCACTCTTGTTCTTGGTTTGATCTTAAGATTACTAGTATTCTTCAATTGGTATCAAGAGCCATGGAGTGGTGTGTTTAGTTTTTGTGTTTGATTTGTGTTCAAAAACCTTTACAAAGAGCAAATTAGTGATTCAAATTTTTTGGCTTAAAAACCTTAAAGTTTTCATTTTTATTGTTCCTATAGGGTTAGTAACACTAGTTGTACAAGAATTTTTTGCTAAAAACCATTAAAAATCGTGTTTTTTTGAGTTTTGAAAATTTGAGTTTCGTAACTGTTGGACCGAACGAGTGTAAATCTAATCATTAGTCTAGCAGTATATGTTTTTAGTCCCTCTTCCTAGTGCTCGTGTAGAGGAGTAGAGGTTGTTCACATTTTACCACATACTTTACATGTTTAGAGAATAAATATTCAAAGACCCAGATTATTCTCCTCATCCTCAAATTTCTATTTAACTTAACATCGCGTGTAGTTCAACCCACCACGATCTCAACATCAGAGAGAGTAGACTCCGCGTGTTAGAGTTGCGCTAAATCTCTAGATATTGTGACTGTTAGTTGATTTTGTTGAATGCAATTGGTTATCAACGAGATAGTTGCGCAACAGCGGAGTGTGTTTGGTGATTGTGGGAGTGTTGGATTTTGTGTTCAAAAACCTTTACATAAATGCAGCAAATAGAAGTGAAGATTGAGATAAGAAAATTTGTAGAGTATCGGCGTGTTTATGTAAATAAACACCGTTTGTCTAAAGAATTTGTGTTCGTCATTTTATATTGTCGTTCCTATAGGGTTAGTAAACACTAGTATTGTAACAGATCGCTTAGAATGTGTTTAGGCTGGCCTCTCTATATTAAGCTTAAGTGGAGAGAATTACATCCACTCTCCGTCAATCTATTTAAAAGCTCGGTCCACATTGTTTTTTGATACTTGAAGGTGTGTGTTAGCCGAAATTTGGTGCCTTTCAGGTAAAAACACGTCCGCCTGTGGATATTTTTTTTTTAGCTCGAGACAAAACCCTAAACCCAAACCCCCCGAAACGATAGTTAACTAGTCGGAACACCCTAGCTCAAGGAAACCCTAAAACCTTAACCCAAAACTCTAACTAGTCGAACTAGTTATGAACTAAGCCAAAACCAAGCTAGCATCCTTCACCATGATCCACCACCTTGCCTACCACCTTCTCACTACCCTTGAGCCCCAAGTTAAGCACCTCGACACCTCACCAAAACCTTGTCACCACCTCGTCACCTTGCATCCCAAGTTGAACCCTTTGTCACCACCTTGGTGAACCGAACCCTCCCCACTCTCTAACACCTTGCTAAGCTATCCTCCTAGCTCTCCTTAGTCACTAATTGCTAGAACATGGCCACCACCCTTCCCAACTTGGGCACCACTCCTATTCAAGCCCTATATATACCCGAAACCATGCACACTTTTATAATTCACCACTAAACTAAATACATACTCAAAATGATATTCTAGCCAAGCCATAGAAGAGAAGAAAGAAGATTAAGCTAAGTAGAAGCCAAGTATAGGAAGAAAAGGGGTTCTTGATTCATCTCCAAAGTTTTAGGGTTATATTCAATCATTTCGACCCATTTTGAGCTCTAGTAAGCCTCACAACTTGTTCTATAAGCTCTTGTCATGTTTTAGATTATATGTACGCCATGTTTTAACCATTTGATCAAGCAAAACCTTTTTGGAAACTCTTAAACCTAATCGTGCCCTAAAACGACCCATTTTGGAAACCCTAATCCATGCGAACCTTATACATAAGCTAGTTTAAGCTTACACTAATCTTAATAAGCTCTTATACACTTTTATAATCTCTTGGAATAAGCCCTTAAACCCTAAGCTTACACATTTGGTTTTCCTAAACCAAACACACCCATAAAACCCTAAAAACTATTTTCGCAAAACCCTAAAAGCTATAAGCCATAAGCTGCTCTAATAAGCTATAATATCATTTTTGTAAACATTGAAACAAACCCTAAAAGCTCTAAGCTTTCGGTTTATTATTTCAAAACCAAACGCACCCTTTTTGAGTTTTCAAGCTCATAAGCTCATTTCATAAGCTATAAGATTATTAAATCTACAAAAACCAACTTATTTCTAGCTTATTATGATAAGCTAAATCCTAAAAAATGAAATCGGATTCAAAAATACAAAGTATATGGATTTTGGACTAAAAATGCAAATCGAATTGTCCTTTAGGGGTATATATTGTAACTTTTGAAACTTTTAAACTTTCGGGCCAAAAATCTAATTACTCTAAAGTTAAACTACAAGGGCCAGTTTTGCCAAACTCTAAAGTTAAGGGTTAAATCCTTAAAATATATATAAAGGGGTTAAATTTGTAAAATAATATATACCAAGGGTATATATTGCCATTTTCGAAATTCTTGAGGGTATAAAATGTAATATTTTTATATTAAATAATAAAAATATATTTAAACATTATAAAACTTGATTTTATTAAAACCTGACACCTTTATCACTTCATTCATCGATCGATACATATAAAATTAATTATGTTATATATTTAACATAATTTATCATCTACTAGCTTTTGAAGAAACTTAAAAAGATAAAATCTTATCATTTAAACTATAACGTATCATGTTACT
>BQNB010008724.1:50875-77882 GCA_026074375.1 Tanacetum coccineum
TTAAAAAAAAACTATGATCTGAAGTGAGCTTTAATAAACTTAATACAAACCATTATTACACTTACTATCTAAAGCTTAACAATCTAATTCTCTAAGATGTAAATCTAAGTATAAAAGCTAGACACTAGTTACTACTGTTTTTGGTTTTTAGAGATTATATGAACTTTTAAAAGCTAATTTACCTTAATGAATAAGCTAGAAAATGAAAAACAATACTTAATCTATACTAAACTATATGTAATCTAAAAACTTGCTAAGATTTAAAACCTAAATCCTATTTAAGCTATTCTAAAATGGAGATCAAAAGTCAAACAGTAGTAACTAAGGTCACTACTGCTGATGCAAATGGTAAAAGGACCCCAATTGGAAAATGAAGTGTTACCTAAATGGTTTAACTGTCAGACTGAGTTTACCTCTTCTTATGAAAGTGATAAAATACAGAATGGCACACACAAACCTATCGTAAAAGGCGTGGAATCGAAAAGGATTGTTCGGTCAATTGAAAATTTAAACCCCCCCCCTCACCCCCCATTGTCCCCCCCTCAGTGAGATAATGAGAGAACCCTTGTGAGCAGGGATTGTTTACGGTCGCCCACGACGTAGAATAGCATCGATCGCGCAACCACTAGTCTTATTCATTTTGACATTAAAGTTCTAAAAACTCTTTTCCTATTGATCTTAAGTGGAAATCAAGAGCTGACTCAAAAAATTTGCAACAAAATCATTTGACTTTTGATTTGTCAAACAAGGTTAAAACCAAACACCCTTAAAATAAATGACAGGATTTAAAAGAGTTTTAAAGATGCTAATCCATTTGACTAAACCTTGATACCAGACTATTAGTGATCTTATGTAAAGCTTATTAGAAAACATGATTAAACAGCCTAAAATAGGCCAAAATTAATATCTAACAAGTAATTATACTTATTGATTTTGTAGGTGTCTTCATGAAATAATTTATGAGGACAAAATATACACTAACGCAAATGGAACTAAAATAATTAAGCTAGAAGACAGACTGTGCTCTGTTAAAGTAGCAGACGAATTAAAAGTCAATCGCATAAATAGTCAAAGTCAAGCGAGATAGAAACTCAGTATAAGACAATTAGTCAGGCAACAGATAAGCAATTCTAAGCTGTCATTTAGGAGCAATTTTTAAGCTGTATCTCGGTTAAAAAATTATCAAAGGACAAGCTAGAAAGAGTAAAATTAGAAAAACTAATACAAATGGCTCTTCAGTTCTGAAGAAAGCTAAGGCTCGCCAATTGAGCTTAATACAAACAGCTCTGGAGACGCTGTTATATAGAAATAGGCCAGTTGTGTAAAGTGACGGCCTTGAGAGCACTTCCTAAACTGGCTCTCCTTCAAATAGCTCATAAGACCAATAGTAAGGTAATTACTGGTTTTAGGTATTAAGTAAGATTAAGACCAAATTAAACTCCTAATCATTAAGCTTATAGACTTGTCCATGTGGGGGAGAGCTGGTAAGTGCTTTTATAGGATTATGATGCATCGCGGTATGGCAGTATCCCCTTTTAGCTTAACAATTGAGTGCGAAAAAATGAAAACTTAAAGGTGAGAAAGAGATAGCTTATGACAAATGTAAATTACTGAATTTCATTCACTTAAAAATTTTGTTACATTACTTGAAAGGAAATTAAATAATCATTTAAGATTAATTACATTAGTAAAAAGGAAATTTACAGTACACTTAAAAGCTACTCACTAACTAGATGCTGAATCGTTGTGTGAAGTGTGAGTTATTTATAGGCTCTTGTAGAAGCTTCTAGACCCCTTGTCAGTTAGACGCTCTCCCAATTATATCCGATTGATCTTTTCAATGATTGGGTTCTTCATTGTCCCCCTTTGGATCGCTTTTACATCTCACATGGTTGCCAAGTTGAGGCAATCCTTGTTGAAGGCCACTCAAGTATATAGCAGTTGTTGTGTGAGTGATAGTAGAGTAAATCCCACTTCTCCTTGTGCTTCCTTCGTGGCTTTGCTTGATGGTGAGCTAATGAGAACCTTGAATTTACAACTTTCTCCCTGGTAATCATTGTCTTAGAGCCTTTGATGAATTGTCTTCATTCCACCACTCTAATTTTGTGTTTCCCGTGTTCGTGTTTTGCCCAGTAATATTTTGACTGCGTTTGAACTTGATAGTTGCGACTGATTTTTGATATATCCGTACCTACACACACAAACCACAAAATACGTATATTTTTCGCCATTTTAAGTCTGGTGGTGTGTTATTTATGGGGCTATTTTAGGACTATTAAACGGATAGTTGTGTATTTCAATATGGAGAGCTATCCCGGACTCTTAGCCTACGCCCAAACAACACCAAAGTTGCAGCGCATTAAATATGTAGGACTAGGCCCAGTTGAATGATAGGTCGCATACATAAGCGCGTAAACAAGTATAAATTGATAAACATAATCAACAATCAATGATAAATTAAGCAATCGATATAAACAAACCAAACAATAAATCTTCATAAACATGGCTGATACCTAAGGGTATCAGCGGATAGTCATTGTAAAAATACACACGGTTTCATATATGAACAATTAAAGAAAAGAAACCTTAACCGAACACGTATTTGGTTGCGCGAAGATTACAAGAGTTTTCCTATGATATTGAGGCTTTTTTCTGACCTTCAATGCTCCTTTATTCGTGTCTTGGTCGACTTGGTGGTTTAGGGCTACATTTGCATACCTAAAACTGAGTTTAGGGTGTTGTATTTATAGAGTCTATAAACTAGTCGATACGCCGTATCGAGCGATGTGGGATACGGCGTATTGAGGATTTCTTGGAGTAAGGACCATGTTTGATATCTTTTAGAATCTTCGTGTATAATAAACCTTAGATACGGCGTATTGAGGCTCGTGGATACGGCGTATTGGGTCTTCAATCCTTCGTGGTTATCTGTGAAGTGTAGGCACGTATACGCCGTATCTTCTTGATGGATACGAAAAAGATAAATTCATCATTTCCGATTTTTCACTTTTCCCATACTAAGCTTAAAAATAAGATCACCGTTAAGTACGAGTTAAGATGCTAAGACTACTTATAATTACAACTTGTGAATTTCTCTTCCCGACATAAATCATATATTTAAGTGTGTGTGCTCAAATTAATTTAAACCATTAAATCCACATATTTAGATAGTTGAAATCCGACCAAGCTTTACACATGTGCCTTTTGGGCAAATATGTTAATAACTTAGCAAGATCATAACTCAAAGCAAACACAAACCTCCTTAGCTAAGACATCGTTGGTTCACTTGCCCCATGAATCACTTTCTTCTCTAACATCCCACCGTCATCAGGTAAGTGCTAAGGCTTTTGACACCCCATCCGGAGAATAATAATCGAGACGCATGAACTTCCGATGAAAAGCCTTGTAGACTTTTGCAAGCCTTAGTTCAAAAGAATACATTGGTTTTAGAAAAGGAAACTTTTACTATTTATTATCTAACTTGCAACATTATTATTATTATTTACATTGTTAGGCTAGGAATCGGTATCACTTTTCTTTCGACGACGACATCGTTACACGCCTCGACAAGACTCGTAGGACTTATTAAGAGCACCAACCCCTAAATATACATCCTCCAACCTTTCGTTCGATGTCACATCGGGAAGCGAACCGATCAAATTCCCGATGTACTTTATTGCGATGGAGTTTGTATATAATTATTAACACTAAGGATTTATAACTTGCATCCTTTTTATTCACCAACTACATTTTTTATATATATATATTATTAATTCAACACATTATTTTTGCAAATAGAAAATTTTCATTTTAGAAAACCAAAGTATAAACTTGAACCAAAATTCTTATTTACAAATGAATGTTTACCCTTCATCATCGATAAAGCATTTTCTCTAAAATATGTTTGATTAGCTTATTAATAGAATAAAAACTCTAATTTGTAAAAATTAAAGAGAACACGAATAAATTTAATCATTTTTAAGAACTTCGGGGAAGAAAAACCCACAAGTTAATCTTATAAGAACCTTTAGTTTTCCAAATAAACTTTTGTTGCAACCTAATTCTAATCAACACTATCATCTGCTTATTCTTATTTCAATTTTAAAATCTCTAATAAAGAAAATTCGCAATACTACCTATATAAAATCCCAAAACCTCGCATATTAAAATCTACTTGAGATTAGCACAAGGTCTTCATTTACTAATGATTTCAAGTCTAAGCATAATTTAAAAATCTACCAGAGACTCAGCATAAACTGATCACCAATTATTTGTTAAGGAGAAAGCTAGAACCCAACACGTTCGATCGGAGGGAGTCCAAAAAATTACTTCTTATTCTCACCAACGGAAAACCTACATTCGTGTCTTAACACTTATTATTTAACTACTAATATTTTTTATTTTTTCATTTTTTTACTACAAATAAGAACTTAAAAATTTAAATTTTTTGCTATTTTTGTGGGAAAACGGGTACGTGAGAACAAAACAATAAGCAGGCAACATCAAATTGATAGATTCCCTCCCCAAACTAAAACGAAACATTGTCCTCAATGTTTAAAGGCAGGTTCTACGAAAATCTAATCCTTTCTAATAGAAGTATATCAAAGATAAGACGTGAATCGATAAGATGAAAAGGATATCGGATTCTCTCCCAAACAACTAATTTCAAACAAAGGATAGGAAGCTCGAGTGAAACGGGACACAACACCGAACACGAGAGGCTTCAGAAATTGTTGGTTCAATCCTGCAAAAATCACAAGTACAAACAACAAACAACAAGAAACCGGAAGAGACTAGCCTCAACACATCACAACACATTATTATTAGAACAATAGAAAATGGATAAGCATGGGGTGAACTCCCACGAAGCGGCTTGTTTTTGTTCACCGAGTCACAAGCTCGACTCGATCCCTGAATTAATTCGTCCTTAGGGAGAGTGAAAATGGAAGAGAAAATCTCAATCGGGCTTTCATTAATGTTTGGACAAACATTAAAGCACATGAAAGTTCCATCCCGATGAGAGGCCACCGGCTCTAAGTGAAGATGCCGGGGTCAAAAATGGTGTCTTCATTCCCGAAGGAGAGAAATAAAGGTGAATCCTCGGGGTAGGTGAAATATGGAAGAAAAGTCCAAATGATAAATGTGAAGGAATCGACATCTTCAACATTTAAAGATAACACCGTTTCACTTAGGTAAAAATCTTCATTAGGCTTAACAAAATCATTTTTCATAGCCAAAATGGGCTTAAATCTCATGCAAACATCTGGTGGTTCCGGAGGAGGACGAGGAGATGACGGTTCTTTGAGAAATAAGAGAGTCCCAGAGGAAATGTTCTCTCTTAAATTCTTCTCCAATGTTACAAGATTTTTATCATGAATGGCATGATAAACTAATATACCTGGTTTGAATACTTTGTCCTCGTTTCCGAGAGAATTCAAGGTAATACTAGCCGACAACTCCGCAGTGAAAGGCGAGTCGGAATCTAACAAAGGAGGTGGAAAAATACTTGATTCAGTGGAATCAAGTGCAACGGCTAAGTCCTTTTTTAAATCCTTTGGTTTGGAAAAATGATCATTAAAACAATCATGTTGGATTATCAAAAGTTATTCTTAATGCATACGATCAAGGGTATTTGATTGGAACATCACTTGAAACTTTGTCTTCTTCAATCTTGATTTATTCAACTTCTTGAGGACGAGAAAGAAGTTTTGGTTTTTGATGTAAGTAAGTTGCCAAGAGACAATTTAAAATGGCTTTTTTACCCCTGTCCTAATCTAATGTCGTTTCATTCATTTTTCCATACAAATCGGTAGGAATGATCAAAAGAGTAACAACGAGAAAAACATTGACATTTTCCATGAATGATCCTTCTCTCCGGTGAGAGTAGGGGAAGTAGGATTGCTACTTGAAACTTCAAGGGTGGGAGGGAGGGTAAGATCAATTCCCGGTGGAATCGAATCTTTTTCAAGATAAGCTTCAAATTCACTTTCTTCCGGTGAAGTAAGTGTAAAGAAGAAGAAAACCTTAATCTCCGACTATCCTTATCCTTCTATTCGAAAAAGAGATTATGTGTATATTTTAAGTTATCATCGAATTCGAAAAGAGGATTTGAGTAAACATGAAAATTTTCTTCATGCAAGTCCTTCTTAAGAGTCGAATCATCATTACCCGATGGTAATGAATTAGGAAGAGTGAGTTCATGTGGGGGTGGCGAACTGACCTTAAAATTACACTAGTCTTCTATTCGGTGAAGAACTAGGAGGAAGAATATTAGTGGTACTGCCACTAAACGGATCGTCTTTTGAGAAATCGATGACAGAAATGGCGTGAACAAAATTCTTATCCTTGTTTTTCTCAGATTTATCGGCATAATAAACAAGTTCTTCCTTTCCTACTCTTAAAGTCAAAGTTTCTTCATACAAATCAATGAGAGCTTTCGCGGTGCGAAGGAAAGGTCTTCCTAAAATAATAGGCACTCTCGGGTCGGGTTCAAAATTAACCACCACAAAATCCGCAAGAAAAGTGAAACCATCAACTCTAACTACAACATCCTCGGCTATGCCCATCGGGTGCGTAATTAAACGATTGGCAAGCTCGAGTTTCATTCGAGTAGGAGTCAAAGCTTCAAGCCCAAGTTTCTTGTAGATTAAATAGGTAAAAAGGTTAATTGGTAGCTCCCGGAATCGCTAAAAGCGCTAGTCCCTATCGAGTTCTGTAAAGGCACATGGGATTAAAGAAATTTTCCTCGATCTTTGAGCTTCTCGGTGCACTTTGTTCATGATGAGAAGCAGAACATTCAGCAATTATCCACATCGAATGGCGATCTCATCGAGTTATCTCTTTGTTCCTTTAGCAAATGAGCTTAAGCCATATTGTTGAACTTTGGCATTCGACAAGAGCATCGGGGTTGGGAGGGGGGGGGGGCTTTTAATCCAATCTCTAAACGGATGTTTGAAACATCTTTAAAAAACCAGCTATGTGTTGAGCACTTGGTTTATCGTTCTCTCTCACTTTCATCCTCTCGGGATATGGAAGTTTAGATTGATACGAATTAGTTCTTGGAGAATTAAGATCTTGAATTTCAACATTAAAGTTTTCTTTTGCTTTTGGTTTTAGAATTTCAATGAAAATGGAATCTTCTTCCTCCGGAGGTGGGACTTGTGCGGTATTTTCCAAAATTGGATTTTGCACTTTTTCCGTTGACTTCTCCGGGTTTTGTTCGGGTTCTTTTTGAGGAAAAGAATTTTGAAACAACGGTAGTAGAGAACAAGAGGAAGTCGATAGGACCTTCCAAAGTTTTACCCGCTCCTTGTGTGTAGCTTAATTTGCTGACGAGGGTTTAGTTACGTTTGACTTGGAAGAGGTAACCGAAATTCAAAGTAGATCGGAAATCTTTGAAATTATTACAAAGATTTGTCAACAAACTCGTAACATTAGCCATTTGATTCTGCAAATTTTGACCTTGAAGTTTGAACATTCCTTCAACACACGCGATCGTTTTTGCCTTGACGCAGTATTCAAAAATCCCGGTTTTGAAACCACCTTGAAATTTGGGGCGTAGGAGCTTGATATGGTGGAATTTGGTAAACCGGTGGTTGATTGGTTGGTGGTTGAAAAACTTGACCTTGATTGTTTTGATGGTTTTTGAATTGAAATTGTTTCGTCGGTATCTGGCTTTGGTTACCTTGGTTGTTTTGAACATTTGATTATTTAAAACCGGTGGTCTCATTTGATTTGCCAAATTAGGAGGATTTCTTTGAACAAAATTGCCAACGGCGGCGGTTTGTTGGAATTGATGAATGTTATCATGAAAAACAGGAAAATCATTCCTTGTTAACGGATAATTATTGAAATTATGGTTCGAACCACATGTGACACAAAACTTCCTCGACAGCTTTGACGGTTAGCAGGAGTCGTATCATACTTTTCACTAATCTTCTTTATAATCGTATGGGGCTCATTCGAGAATATCCATATTGTCGTTCAATAGAAGCGGCGATGTTTGTAGAATTTCAAAAGGGAATTAGATGTTTTTAGAATATAAAGAGTATCATTCGTGACTCGCGTCTTGTGTTCAATGTTCCGACTACTTGACTAACGCACGAACTTGTGGATTACTACTTCATAATGGCTAAAACCATCACATTCATCTTATATCAAGAAAATTTCCCACCCGCGGTGGAATCTAAAGCATCTTGATCATTGGTATTCAAAGAATTATAGAACGTATCAAGTTGATATAATTCCGAGAAACCATGATGAGGACATTGACGAAGAAGTCCTTTGAAACGTTCCCATGCTTCGTTGAAAGTTTCATTCGGTTTTTGGTAGAAAGTGGTGATTTCATTTCTAAGGTAAGTTGTTTTCGAAGGTGGAAAGAATTGGTTTATGAATTTTGAGACAAGATCATCCCACGTTAGAATCGAGAACGAGGTGGTTCCACATTCAAAGCCAATGTACCGGGCATTCACCTTCGAGAGAGAAAGGAAAAAAGCAAAAGCTTAATCGTTGTATTTG
Source organism: Tanacetum coccineum (assembly GCA_026074375.1). Classification (NCBI taxonomy): domain Eukaryota; kingdom Viridiplantae; phylum Streptophyta; class Magnoliopsida; order Asterales; family Asteraceae; genus Tanacetum; species Tanacetum coccineum. Next base: position 59,393 of record BQNB010008724.1, read on the forward strand.
GAACTTCGGGATGTCTAAACGTAGAAGTGACTTTGTTGAAAAATCGAAGATGATTATGAGGGTCTGTTACCCGTAAAATTGATTTACTTTTGAACGATAAAAATAAAAGCGACAAAGATTAAATCAAAGTTTTTGTTAGCTCAAAATTAATTTGCATTTAATTGTTTGGACAAACAACTGCACTTCGTTATCCCTCGATGGGAGCTTGTAGCATCTGAGCCATGGTACGATTGTCGGCCATTGGAAACTCGGGTTCCTCAACAATAACCGTTGTTAATTGTTGTTGTCGACGATTTCGATTACGAGCTTGAGAACGAGTGCGCATGCACTAAAAATAAAGAAATTAAAAAGCAAACAAAAATTACACTAATTTTTTTTTGATTTTGGAATTTTTTAATTTTTTTTATAACAATCTATTTTAAACGGATAAATGGAAGACAACTTAAAACCAAATAATCAACTTACTTCACGGTAGCTCTTAAAAATTGCTTTTTAAGATGAGCCGTACCTCGTAAGTGACACAAATGGCAAGTTTTAAAATCTTTGGTTCGATTTGGGAACTTTTCAAGTTCACCGGAACTTATTTATGATAATACCTCAATTGAAGGTATTATATGTTGGTGTTCGTTTACCAACTTTGTGTATTTTATTATTTATTTTTTTTAAAAGGACAATTTTTTTAAAATTTTTTTGATTTTTCATTTTTTTATATTTATATGATAATTATACTAAAAAGAAAATATTTTTTTACTTTTTATATTTTTTAATTTTTTTGGATTTTTGAAATATTTAACAAAAATGAAACTTTCGAGGACGAAAGGATCTTCAAACCAAAATCAACAAACGTAAACAACGGAATCTTTAACATAAGTCCCCGGCAACGGCGCCAAAAATTGATTGTGAATTTTATATACGCAAAAATATAATATAATATTATACCAAAAAGAGCAATTAAGAACTTTCTTAAAGTCTCCCTTAAGAAAAGCTTACTCTAAAGGATATGTATATAATATATAATACGTATATTTAACCGGGAAGAATGATCACCCGGGTCGTTTCCCCAACGACTTGTAAAATTGAAATCACGTTTTAGCTCAGATTATGATTTGAATGAGAGAAAAGATATTTTTGATTTTCTATAACTACTAAATAAAAGCAACAATTAAGATGAACAATTAAAAGCAATTAAACACTTAAACTAATTAACGAGAGTAAATAAAACGCGACAAATAAGCAAATACACTAAGTTTAACCCCTAAAAATTCAAACTAAATTTATAAACCTAAAATAGGACAAAAGAAAATTTTAAGAAAAAGAAAAACATTTTTTAATTATTTTTGAATTTATTATGATTTAAAAACTAATTTAATCTAATTAAATCCTAAAAAATAGCAAATTAAGTCCTAAAAAACTAGAAAAATGATTTTTAAACTTAGAAAAGTCTAAAATAACATAAAAACTTAGAAAACTATTTTTAACTATTTTTAAAATTAAAATCCTATTTTTAAACTTAAAATTAAAAGCTCAAAAATGAAAATTAAAATCTAAAAGGTGTAAAAATGATTTTACTGAATGTAAACCTAAAAGTAATTTTTATAAAACTAAAAACTATTTTTTTGTAATTTTCTGAAACTTTTTTCTATTTTTTTATGATTTTTCAATTTTTAAACCTACGAAAAATCCTAGAAAATTATAAAATAAAGAAAAAAATTTGGAAAATTCAGGAAAAGTCTAAAACCTAATAAAGAACACAAGAAAAATTAAAGGAGTAACACAACTTAAAGAATAAGCTCAATAAGCTTATGAATAAGCTACGGCTTATTGTTTATAAAGGAAATAAAAATGTGTACAAGTATTAGATTGTGCAAGATAAGGTTGGATGAGCTATTGAAGCACAATGGTAAAATGTATGGACTATGAGGGAGAGGTCGTGGGTTCGAGGTCTGGCAACCCCACTTTTTGCTAATTTTTTTATTTTTTTATTTTTGCAAAACTGAAAACATAAAGTTGTAAATTAAGCTATTCTAAGCAACTTTAATAAAGACAACATAAGCTCATACTCAATAATAAGCTTAAAAACAGCTTATGAAGCTGCTGTTTTAAAGTAAGAGTAGCTTCTTGCGGTGCAAAAAAGCTAATTTTTACTAAAAAGCTTGCACACAGTTCAATTTAAGCTCATTTTTGAAACTAAAAGCTGTTCTTAAAAGCTAATGATGTAAGGAAACTGAATCTAACAAGCTAATTTAATAACTAACACTTAAAGATATCTAAATCTATGATTAAAAACAGCAAACTCAGGATCTTAACCTAGAAACTCAAAAACCAAATAAGCTAGAAAACTTAAAAAGCTATGACAGAAGCTGAGCTTTAAGAAACTTAATCAACCATTATTACACTACTAATCTAAAGCTTAAAATCTAATTCTATAAGATGGAAATCTAAGTATAAAAGCTAGACACTAGTTACTACTGTTTTTGGTTTTTAGAGATTATATGAACTTTTAAAAGCTAATTTACCTTAATGAATAAGCTAGAAAATGAAAAACAATACTTAATCTATACTAAACTATATGTAATCTAAAAACTTACTAAGATTTAAAACCTAAATCCTATTTAAGCTATTCTAAAATGGAGATCAAAAGTCAAACAGTAGTAACTAAGGTCACTACTGCTGATGCAAATGGTAAAGCCCCCAATTGAAATACAGGTTACCTAAATGGTTACACCTGCACTATTTACTCTATTTGAAAGTGAATAAACACAATGCACACACAAACCTATCCTAAAATGCTTGGATCAAAGTTTTGGCAATGAAAATTTAAGAGAAAAAGTACCCTGGTGCAGAATCACTCAAATTAACCCCTAACTTATTCATTTTTGAAATCTAAATTCTAAAAACTCTTTTCCTAATGATTATAAGTGAAATCAAAGCTGACTCAAACAAATTGCACAAAATCCTTTGACTTTTGATTGTCAAACAAGGTTAAACCAAACACCCCTTAAAATGATGACAGAATTAAAAGAGCTTTAAAGATGCTAATCCATTTGACTAAACCTTGATACCAGACATTAGTGAGCTTATGCAAAGCTTATGAAACATGATTAAAACACTAATACGCCAAAAAATCTAAGATCTACAACTAATGCTACTTATATTTTTGGTTTTTATGAAATTTTTAGACAGAAATTGTGAAAACTACTATGATGCTAAGAATAACTTAAGTAAAAACAGATGATGAATAAGCACTAATTGACATTATTAAACTCAAATAAGCAGCTAGAAAACAGATAAGCACAATTAATAAGCAAATAAGCAATTCTAAGCTATTTAAGCAATTTTTAAGCTAAAAATTAAAGGACAAGAAAGTAAATAGAAAACTTACAAATGGCTTCAGCTTAACAGAAGCTAAGGCTCAATTAAGCTTAATCAACAGCTCTGGCTTATTAGAAATAAGCCAGTATAAGTCCTTGAGAGCCCTTCCCTAACTGGCTCTCCTTCCAAAAGCTCATAAGACCAATAGTAGGTAATTACTGGTTTTAGATATTAAGTAAGATTAAGACCAAAATAAACTCAAATCATGAGCTTATAGACTCATGAGAGCTGGTAAGAGCTTATAGGAGCTTAAGAGAATTTTAGCTTAATAATTGAGGAAAAATGAAAACTTAAAGGTGAGAAAGATATAGCTTATGACAAATGTAAATACTGAATTTCATTCACTTAAAAACTTTGATTACATTACTTGAAAATGAAATTACAAATCATTTAAGAAAAATTACATTAAGCTAAAAAGGAAATTTAAGCTACCCTAAAAGCTACTTCCTAACTAGATGCTGAATGTGTGTGAAGTGTGAGTATTTATAGGCTCTTGAAGAAGCTTCTAGCCCCCTTGTCAGTTAGACGCTCCTCCCAATTATATCCGTACGATCTTTTCAATGATTGGATCTTCATTGTCCACCCTTGGATCACTTTTCATCTCATACGGATTGCCAAGCTGGCAATCCTTGTTGAGACCCTTGTACTTGTTGTGTGAGTGATAGTAGAGTAAATCCCACTTCTCCTTGTACTTCCTTCGTGGCTTTGCTTGATGGTGAGCTAATGAGAACCTTGAATTTACAACTTTCTCCCTGCCATCATGCTTTAGAGCCTCTGAATTGTCTTAATCACCCCTTAATTTGTGTTTCCCGTGTTCGTGTTTGCCCATTTTTGACTGTTTTCTTGTGATTTTTGATATATCCGTACCTACACACACAAAACACAAAAACAAGTATATTTTTGCCATTTTAAGTCTGTTTTGGGTTTAATTGGGCTATTTTAGGTATAAACGGATATGTGTATTTCACACATATCAACGCCCAAACAACACCGAAGTTGCAGCACATTAAATATGTAGGACTAGACCCAGTTGAATAAAGGTGCCATACTTAAAGCACCGGTAAACAAGTATAAATTGATATACATAAACAACAATCAATGATAAATTAAGCAATCGATATAAACAAACCAAACATTAGATCTTCATAAACATGGCTGATACCTAAAGGTATCAGCCGATAGTCATTGTAAAAATACACACGGTTTCATATATGAATGATTAAAGAAAAGAAACCTTAACCGAATGTGTATTTGGTTGTGCGAAGATTACAAGAGTTTTCCTATGATCTTGAGGCTCTTTTCTGACCTTCTATGCTTATTTATCGTTCTTTTGGTCGAACTTCGGTGGTTTAGGGATTTTCAAATGCTACCTAAAAACTGAGTTTAGGGTCCGTCTTTTAATAGAGTCTAGTAATAAGGTCCGATACAGCCGTATCGGGTGATGTGCGGTAACGGACGTTGGAGGATTTCTTTAGAGTTAAGGACAACGATTTCGATATCTTTTAGAATCTTCTAGTGTCTAATAACCTTGGATACGATGTATAGAGGCTCGTGGATACGGCGTATTAGGTATTCAATCCTTCGTAGTTATCTGTGAAGTGTAGGCACGGATACACCGTATCTTTTTTATGGATATGGCGTATTGGGTAAGACCATCTTGTTCTTCTTCGTTGACCAAAGTATTATATACGGCGCATCGTTGATGTGGATATGGCGTATTCTTCAAAGTCAGGCAATGGTCTTTTACTTATTGTGGAGTTCGTTGTTGATGAAGAATTAACTCAAGCATGTATTTCCCGAGGGAATCCATGTTAAAGATCATTGCATCGTAAAATGATTAAGCATCATATCTTGTATAATTCTGCTACGCGCTGTTAATTATGATGAAGCATTTACAAAGTTGTTGAGTTTTGTCAAAGTAGTCTTGCAATCAGTCTGAGAATTATTTCTTTGGCTAAGATGCTTTTTCTAGTATTAAATCCAAACGCTCTTGTGAGAGAGAATGTTCTCTTGTGATATGATTGTTACCAAAATCTTGTAAGTTTATATGTGAAACTTGAGTTGTGAGACTGAATTGCTCGAAGACTGTTCCTGAATTTAATTCTTGAAAGTTAGTTTCTTCTCTTGAACTTTTGAAATGAACAGAAGAAAATGTGTCATTCTGAAGACACTTTGATGTTTTGAGCTTTTCAAACATTGGTATTTGCAATTTGACATTGTGATGAAGTTGTTGTAAATGGATATCGGATCTTAAGTGTTATGAAGCTCACAAATAGTTTTTGATTGTGGTTTAAAGGAATTAACGTTCACGGGATTTTACAAATCTTTGATTAAGACCGAGAAAAGAATCGTATCTTTCACGGGATTTTACAAAATCAATAAGAAACCGTGAATGAATAATTAATTTACGTTGCAAGTATAATTGAGTTGATTGTTGGTTTGATTGGTTGTATGTTAAGTCCAAAATGATGTTTTAAGTCCTTCAAGTTTGTTTGTCTTGATCTGTAATGTTTTGATATAAATCGGGATTAATAGATTCCCAAAAGTTGGTCAATACCACCTGGTTGCGCGGATCGACTGGAAGATAAAAATCAAGGAGCAAATCCAACTTGAAATTAGGGTTTCAAAACATAGGTTTTCAATGGAAAAACGAGGGGAGCAAATCTTAACTTGAAGATAAAACTCAAGGGCAAACGCAATGACCTTTTGACCAAAAACGCAAACGATTCTTGGTCAAACACAATGATTCTTGGTCAAATCGAAGAGTCTTGGTTCTCAAAACGCAAAGTTTCTTGTCAAAAGGAACGAGTGTCTTGGTCTATAACGAACGAGTTGGTCAAAACGCAACGATTCTTGGTCAAAACGCAATAAAGAAATTAATTGGGCAGAGTAACGTTTAGTCAAAACGCATTGATGGTCTTCAAAACGCAACGAAGCTAATCAAAACGCAATGACTCTGATCAAAACGCAACGAAGCTTATCAAAACGCAATGACGCTAGTCAAAACGCAACGAAGCTGATCAAAACGCAATGACTTTTGTCAAAACGCAGCGAATCTTATCAAAACGCAATGATACTAGTCAAAACGCAACTATGCTAAGCCCAATGGGCCGCCGGCTTACTAAGCCCACACAAAGTTAAACCTTTGGTCAAATGTTTGCTCTATAGTATAGAGTCAAATGATCGGGAGTAATGAGGTGGGTTACAACTTGTTGGGCCGAATTTTTAGATGTTTCCTATTAAGTTTTGATTACTTCTTTAATTATTGTATATATCTTTGTTTGACTTCTTAATATAACTCATTTGCATTTTTGATTATTCGTGTATTCTCAATTATATAATAACTGCATTTTTTGATGGTTTAGCTTGTTTTTTCAAAAATGATGGTAAATACATTATAGATAGTGTATATGAATTAAAGAAAACTTTGTATTTATAACTTATAGTTTTATTATGTGTAAAATGTGAGTTTTAGTAAATTTACACTTTTGGTCCTTCCATGTTTTTTTAATCTTAAATCATGTCTTTTTAATCTAATGAAATGGATGGTCAAGATTTGTCCCTTGGTATGCAGGGAGAAACTAGTATGCAAAATAACTCACCTCCTACACTATATACAATTAAGACATTAGCTTAAATATGACAAAATGTTTTGAAATTTAATTTTGTTTACGATGTTCCTTTGTTGGGTTATTGATTCTATATTCTCTTCGGTTCGCCTCAAGCTTCTTTCTTGCTGTTTTAAGAAGTCCAAGGATGGTATGGAATTTGCTCATTCGAAGAGCTGCTCGATATACATGCGCTTTATAGTTGTTTCATGAGGATCTTGGGTTTTTGTTTTGCGTTTATTAAGCCATACTAGAGTTGTTTTTTTCCATTTGATGTTCTATTTAAGAGGTCATAGGATCCCATATGGCATTCATATTGGTAGGTAGGTCAAGTTTGCGAAGCTTGCGAGGCATTAATGTGGACTACCTCAGCACGAATTCTATTGTACTTATTGGATATTTTTTTGGTGTTAATATATTTTACCGGGGTTGAGTCCCCTTTACCAAAAAAAAAAGTTCCTTTGTTGGTAAAATACTAAGAGTGTCATGTGTAATGACTCAAGCTTAACTGTCAACTCAGCGTTACCTTAGTTTTTTCCCTTTTCACTTTCCTTTCACTCACACATCACAAAACCCATTCCTTAGTAACTCAACCCAAAACCTCACTTTTAAAACCTATCGTTCCCAATTAAAACACAAACTTAACACAAAACTTAATTAAAAATACACAATTCTTCATTTGGCGAAAGCCAAATATTTGGCGTGTGGATTGGCGCGGGTTTGACGAGGGTTACTCGGTGCAGCGGCTTGGCTTGGCGCAGGCGACATGTCGGCTTGGCGAGGGGTACCAAGCTACAACACCCAATGCTTTAAGGAGTTGTTTACTTTTTGCTTATCGGACCTTTAGCCAACATTGTCCTTCTCAAAAAGAACATTATCTTTCTTTCTTTCTTTTTTATTCCAAAATGATATTCTTAACGTGGATGGGTGTAAAACTACATATTCTTCACTTCCAGGTAGGGCTGAGCATAATAGACGGCAGAACAGACCGGACCGAGAAACTAGACCGACCGGACCGGACCGAATTTTATTCAGTCCGGTCCTCGGTCCATCCTTTCGTCATATTCGGTCTTTTCGGTCCGATTCGGTTCAGTCTTACGCAAAACCGACCATTATGCTTTTTTGGAACATTTGTAACCGACAGACTGAATCAAACCGGACCAACCAAGACATGGACCGAGTATTTTGGTCCGGCCCTTAGTCCGGTGTTTTGGACCAAGCAGGTTTTCGGTCCGGTCAAGTCTGATTTGCGAACCGTGATTAGCCTTACGTCCATGACATCTATTGCTTTTTGATCATATCAATATTCAAGATTTAACACTGACCCTTAAATTCCTCACCACCACCGGTACATTGTTTCCCACCCGTGCTTACCCCAGTTGCCCTTCCAACCGGTTGCCTTTTCGTTACAATTAGTTTTTTCTCGTTAATGTTTACTTCACTCTGATATCGCTACCCTCAAGGTTTTATTATTTTCTTTACTTTCATTCATCGAAGCAAAAGCTTTAACTGTCTTTTATTATGGAATCGTGGATATGTGGAAGATGAATATCAATTTTTTTTAGAAAGTGTGTTTAGGTAATGAGTTAAAAAATCAAGATCAAATCTTGTAACAATTGGATTTAGATAATTGTACTTGGAACCAATGAGGAAAAGTAAGGGTAAGACCATTTATTACCAACTTACTTTCTCATTTGTACCGTAATGACCAACTTACTTTTTTTCGTACTCATTACACCTATGTACATTCAAATTTTGTTCGATATCACCAATATAACCATAAAATGACTATATTACCCTTGTCTTCTTTAACATATTTACAATCATAATTTTTTTAAATCTTAATTTTTTAAAAAGTACTTTAGCAAATTAAATTTTTTTTACCAAATTTTTAAAAAAAAAAACTTATAAAATATTTTTTTACATTATTTTTTAAAAATCTTAAAATTTTTTCGTACTTTTTAAAAAAATTATTTTTTGTTAAAGTGCCTGTGTTAATACAAATAAAGTCCAAAAACGTTTTTTATATTTTTCGACCTCTCGATGTTTTGATAATAACAAAATGTGAAAACGTTTACGATAAAATTAAACGTTTATAAATTACTAATCATAAAATTCTATATCTAGGATTAATCACTTAAGGTATCGATAAACAAATCATTAAACATGATTAGTGATCAAGAAAATATTTTTTCTTAAATCTTATACTTCCAACAAAATGTTTTTATAAAAATATAAAAACAAATTATTTATTCATTAAAAGAAATGTTTTATTAAAAACATAAAATTTGAATTTCAAAATTTCCCCCAAAATGAAAGGTTCCATAACAGATACAACATTCACCACAAAATGACAAAAAATAGAGCGGAGTCTATGATTTAATTTTTTTATTAGGTGTTGTTTTAGTGGATCGATTTCTTACTGTTTTCTTATGATTTTTGACTTTTTCGTCTATTTTTTTACGTTTTTCGTCCAATTTCTTACGTTTATGTTTTCTTCGTTTGAGTTTTAATTTTGTTTGTTCCCCTTTCTTTGTTTTCTTAGTTTTCTACGTATTTATTCGTTTAAACAACAGATAAAACCGTCAATGAAACTGACAAATAAATGGTCGGAAACGTAAGAAAAACAGACGGAAAAACGAACGGAGAAAACGAAGTAAATGTAAAAAAATAGCGAAAACGTAATAAAATATGAAGAAATACGTATAAACCAGGAAGGAAAGCTGTAAAAAAACGAGGAAAAGTGAAAACGGACACAAAAACTTAAGACAATTTGACGAAACCGTAATAAATCGGGACAAAAACGTAATAATCATGATGATAAGTAAAAACGTACGAAAAGGTAGGAAATCAATATGAAAAAACGTTTAAAAAAAAACAGACGAAAACGTAGAAACTGACCAAAGATAATAGGATGCAAACGTAAGAAATCAGACGAATACGTTCAAGACATTCTGTCGTAAACAATAAAAAATACGGACGAAAAACGTAAGAATCGACGGAAAAAGTAAAAAAAGAGATGAAAATAGTAAAGAAATCGGACGTAAACGTAAGAAATTGACGAAAAATTGTAAGTTATCGGACGAAAACGTTAAAAAAAGGGCGAAAACGTAAGAATATGATAAACGTAATAAAAACGGACGGAAACGTCAAAAAAACGGACGAAAATTGTAAGAAATGGACAAAAAATGTAAAAAGAACGAAAACGTAAGAAATTGTAGAAAACGTAATAAAAACGGACGAAAACGTAAAAGTTAATTGAGATTTTATATTTTGTTCAGGTAATGTCTAAGTTCGAGTGAGTATACTACAAATTAAATATATGCTTATGATTCGGTAATGTTAATTTCAAGTATATTGCAAATTAAATATATGCTTATGATTGTAGTTAGTTTTTATTAATTTCATTTGTATTTTATTTTTTATCGTTTTTATAATCGTATACAAAGATCTAATATGAAAAAAATATGAAAATAAAAATGAGTGAAAAAAAATTATCTAAACATCTTTTCACTATTTAAAAAGAAAAATACAACTCCCATCTAAACTCTAAACATTTTTTCAAAATTCTAAACAAAAACCATCCCCTTCTCTAGGAATTTAGAAACATAAAAACATAAAAAAATTTCCACAACTAAACACCACTTTAGATAGTGATTTTGAACATGGATACATAAACATTGAACTTCAACTTGGAAATCTGAATAATGGTACCCCAATCTATGATGCTCCATTGTTGGAAGAGAGTTTTGGTGTATGTACACCTCCTGTTTCTAGTGGGGAAACAATAGCATGAATTTATTCCCATGATGTCTCGGGTTGTGTATGTGGCGCTAATCAAGAACGACCATATGAGGTACGTAGTGGGGTGGTGAATGAAGCCCGAGGTAGTTTTAGCAAAGGTCACGACGATTGAAGAGTCGAAAGACTTAACATCACTATCTCTTGATGAGCTCATTGGAAACCTCAAAGTCCATGAGATGATCATCAAGAAAGATTCTGAAATAGTCAAAGCAAAAGTTAAAAGGAAATCTCTTGCTTTAAAGGCTAAGAAAGAATCTAGTGATGAAAAGAGTGTTTCGATCTCCCGGCACTGAAAGACAAAGATTACGCCTGGCGGTAAGAGACACAAAAGTTCTTTAAAAGAAGAGTAGATTTCTAAGACACAACGGAATGACAAAAAGACCTTTCCAAAGAAGCCAAGACGATAAAAACGGCAAAAGTGAAAGGAAGTGCTTTAGATGCGGAGATCCAAATCATCTTATTGGAGAGTGTCCAAAAGCCCACCGAGAGACAAAACCAAAGTCATTGTTAGAGGGTTCTTAGAGCGATATCGTGAAGAGAATGATGAAAAGATCCAAGACGAGACATGCTCAGCACCAAATGAGGTATATCTGAATCCATCCTACATTAGAGAGAAACTCTCAAGTGATGATTTAGCTCTAGACAACAAATATGATAAATTATGCAAAATGAGTTTAAAGATAAATCACTAAAACAAAAGATAAAGCTATTAGAAATAGTCTTGAAAATTACTTAGAGAATTAAAACATAATTGTCCACACTCGAAAAAACAAGGGAGTTATATGGATTTGTGCAATAGTGTCAGTAGACACTTAAAAATGAAAATGAAAAGCTCAAGAGAATCTATTCAGTATTAAACAAATTGAAAAGAGTACACAATGTGCTTGAATGAAATGTTAAATAATCAAAAACCCTCCTTGATAAATTAAGGTTTTACGGGTTTCATTCATTTGAAGCATCATCTAAGTGGAACTAAGAGAAATAATAATTTGTAAAAGCTCGAAAAAGCGCTCCTGATGAGTCCTATAAATATGGCACCCCCCTTAATGTTCAGCGGCCAACAAAAAATAATAGGGAACTAGCCACCAGCAACCCTGTATCTGAGAAAGTGGTGTCTTTTCAAAAATCTATTTATGGTCCCTAGACCCAAAAACACATAATTGTAAACAAAAGTCAAAGTTCCTGTAGCTATGACATGAAGTTAAACAATCTATAAGCCATTATCTAAACCCAGATTGGATTTTCAAAACTTACCTTTTAGAATCAAAAACATCCACCTCCTAAAAGAGTCAATAATAATTTTTTTCTCGTCCAAAAACGCCGCAAACAAAAAAGACATGTTTGGTTCGACAAACCAACCTCATGGATTTCCCGTCACTTGAAACAACTTTCCACGCCAAAGTTACATGCCATGGGAAATGTGTCTTCCATTCTCACATCCTAACCAATTGCATCAAATGCAAGGGATGTTTGTCTCTAACACCTTATCCCATGAGAAATTAGGGCCAAACTTTGGTATATTGTCTTATATAAATTGATATGCTTTGGAGTCGACTTGGAGCCCGACAAATATATCAAGGATAGCGGATGCTCTAAACATATGACGGGTAACCGAAAACTCTTCTCCACTTACAAGGTATACAATAGAGGTAGTGTCATTTTGGTAGTAGATCTTCGGCGTAAACATCATTGGCAAATGTACGATTTCTAAATGACTCTCAAATAAATAAAGTGAACATGTTGAAAAATCTTAGGATTTTAACTTGCTAAGTATTGGAAACATATGTGATAATAAGTGTAAAGTAACTTTCTCTGAACATGATAGTGAAATCACTAAGGACGGTAAAGTCATAGGTAGAGGTATTAGAAAGAAAGGCTTATATGTGATGAAATTAGGAAATAAGCCAAAGGATCAAATTTGTCTAGCAACGATTGATGAGAATCCACCCTGTGCATAGAAGAAATAGGTTACGCTAATAGCGTCTCATTCAATCGGTAGCATCTAAGGAATTAGTTAGAAACCTACCTAAGCATAGTTTGAAACAACATTTTTGTGAATGCATATCCAAAATTAGAAAACAAGCATACGTTAGTCAGAAGCTAAGAACATAGTCTCAAAGACTAGATGCTTAAACTTCTCCACATGGATTATTTTTTGGTCCATCCGCCGTAACGAAGTAACGGAGGAAACCGCTACACCTTAAGACATAGTAGATGACTACTCTAGGTATGACTTGGACTAGATTCCTAAGAATAAAAAACCAGAAGCTTTCGATCAATTCGAAATATTTGTAAGAACAATCCAAAACCAAATAGGATTTAAAATAGTGTCAATAAGAAACTGACCACGGTAGAGATATTGAAAATGAAATACAATTGGGAGAAATTTGTAATTGCCAATGGTAAACTCATAACTCTCGGACTCCATGCACACCTCATCAAAAGGATGGTTTTGACGGAAAAATAAGACACTTCAATGAAACGATTAGAACCATGTTTTGTAACTGAGCAATCGTACCACACAAAAGTTTTGGTGGTAACGCCATAGATACTATCAACATATATTCTCAACCGAATCCTAATTAGAGGCAATCTAAGAAAAACACTAAGAAATCTTGAGAGGTAGGAAACCTCCTATTGACTATTTTAAGTGTTTTGGAAGCATTGCTTCATTTTAACACTAAAGAATACTTACCAAGTTTGACCCAAAGTCCATACGAAGGTGTCTTCTAGGTTACTCTAAAAAACATAAACCCTATATCATCTTAATAAAACACCCTAGGAGAAAAATCAAAGAATCACACAATGTGACATTCGATGAAAACACCTTCGCCTCCTCGTAAGACATCACCTTGAGGGATGATGATCTATATGAAGAAAAACTATTAGGGGAAAGCGAAAAGTAAAAACCTAGAAAAAATGTTGAGATTAAACATTAGAGATTGACGAATAGTCAATATTAAGGAATCTAGGAGCCATCCATTAGAAAATGTCATAGGAAACCTCAACAAAGAACCTAATCACAAGCCCAAAACCAAAGTAACTTCATTGTTTTAATATCAACTGAAGAACCTAAGAATGTAAATGAAGCCTAGGATGAAAGTTGGATAGTCGCCATCAAGAAAATTAAATCAATTCATTGCTAACAGATGGTTTTGGAGCTAGTTCCTTAACAAAAGAAATGAAAATTATAGGAAAACTAAGTGGGTGTTTAGAAATAAGTTAGATGAGAATGGTATTGTTTCTCGAAATAAGGCTAGATAGGTTGCTCAAGGCTACAACCAACAAAGGGCATCAATTATGATGAAAACTAATGCCCTTTTGCTAGAACTTGAATCTATTAGGCTATCATTCAGCCTATGCCTGCGCCTTAATTTTTAAATATTCCAAATAGATGTCAAAAATTCATTCCTGAACGGTTTTTCAATGAGGAGGCATATGTGCGACAGAAAGACCTTTAGGATTCATTGATTTTGAAAACCCGGATCATGTTTATAAACTAAAAAAAGCTTTATATGGTCTTAAAGAGCAACAAAGCTTGTTATGATAGATATAAAAGCATTTCTTTCTATAAACATGAATATAAAATGGGAATGGTAAGATAACACTCTTTTTACTAAAGAAGAAAAAGTTCAAATCTCATCATTGTTTAAATATATGCCGACGACATTATATTCGGTTTTTACTTGTCAAGACATGTGTGATGAATTTGCCAAAAATCATGCATGACGAGTTCGAGTGAGCATGATGGTGAGCTTAACTTCTTCCTTGTATTACAAATTAAACAAATGGAAGATGTATAAGTTTCTAAAACAAACCTAAGTATATTAAATAAATGGCTAAGAATTTGGTCCTAGGAGATTTTAAACCATAAAAACCCATATGTCCTCCCGTTACTAAACTCATGAAAATGAAGAGTTGTGAGTCGCTATAAAGTACCAAAGTATCGAGGCATGAGAGGTAGTTTATATAACCTAACGGCAAGTAGGCCCGATATCATGTTTAGTGTTTGCCTTTGTGCCCGCTTTCAAGAGGCTCCCAAAACCTCTCACCTTGAAGCGGTTAAGCGTATCTTCTGATACATTAAAGGCACTACGCACTTAGGATTATGGTATCCTAAGGGGACCGGCATAGAAACCATAGTAATATATAGCCAGACTCTGATCATGCAGAGATTATGTGGACTAAAAATAGTACAGCGGTATTTGTAAGATCGTGGGGATATTTATTAAACATCATTTGTTTCAGAAGAAACATACAGCTCTTGCTATAAATCCACGACCGAAGCCAAATATGTAACGCTAGGAAAGGCATTCAACAAGCACATGGATGAAACAAGCTCTCATCAGACTACGACGTATGACTTGTTGACCGAGGTTCCATCATGTGTGACAACAAGGCGCGATGGACCTTTAAAGCAAAACCCGGTGCAACACTCTCGGTACCAAACACATCGAAATATGTCACCACTTCTTCGTGATAGATGGTCCTAAAAAGGCACATATCTCAATCGAAAAAAGTGTCGTCCTAGGTCAACAGGAATCGCCGACATTCTTACTAAACCCCTTAATGTGAATCATATTAAACTATCTACATCTTGGTTTAGGAATGATGGAACACATTTCAAAAATCATATAAGTCCACTTCTCCTTCTTCTGTCTCAATTCTAGTTCGTGTTTTACTCCGTGTTGTGACAACTTAAATACTTCATCCGAAGTACTTTAAGCACCTTTAATTCGCGAAATGCAAATTAAAAGGTAACCTCTCTTCGCAAATTTTGTTAAAATCAAGTTCAAAAACGTAGCCAGAGGGCGCCCCCATATAGGCGCCCCTCAATAAATTTGGAACAAGCCAAGAAATAATGGGATCAAGCCATTAGGAAATCAAAAATATGAAACACTTAAACAAAAATTGTGGAAAAACTATAAGGGGTGGGATAAATAGTTTTCCTGATTAATATGTTTATCTATTCAATTATTTTGGGGCTTGAAAACTTGTGTGAAATGAATTAGATGTTGATGCTAGGTTTGTGAAATATAAAAGTAAGTAAAAGAAAGATATAGAGAGATATCACCAGACATAAGTATTTATAGGGTTCAGCTACAAGACACCTTCCTTGCCCATACACCACTCCCTGAGTCTCCTACTACACTCGAGAGTTGTTAAACACTAGTCCACCATCTCCTTTTAGACTGGCGGAGAAGCCTCACAACAATGATACACCCTCTAATAATACAAAGCTAAATAGCATATTCTTCACACGGTAGAATCGAACCAACACAATTACACTTGATATATAAATGATGAATGGACTAACAACTATAAAGAAATGATCAAGACACCATCAATATGATCTGAAAGGAGCATATGGAATCGAATTCAATGTACACGATTACTTGATCGTCCTCGGATGATTGCTTGAGTAATATTCTTCTTGTGAAGTAAATTACCTACTACAAGAAGCTAAGAACACTATCAAGGAAATAAAGCAGAAGATCAAAAGATAAGAGAGTATTTATTAGTGAAAGGTGTGAAAAAACATAAGAAATGGCTGTGGTATTTATAGCCAAAGAAAAATATTTGTAGCCCATTCCGCCGGTGCCATTGCGAATGGAACCGCAGCAAAGACCAATGGAACCGACCTACCAGTAACTAAATCTGTTTATTTAAAATTCTCAAGATCTTGAAAAATCTTGTGTATTCTTGGTGAGATTTCCCTTAGATTTGTTGCATTTGATTAAGGTCATCATGAATTAATTAAAAGATGAAATTAATAAAACATTTTTGTGTGAGTTTTGTATTACATAAATAATGTATACACATTTTTATGTCACTTTGTGATTTTGTGAAAACTTGTGTTTTAGAGAATGTTTTAGCATAATGTTACTTTCAAGTTTTGTCATCAATAAAACAACGAAGATCACGAAATAGGAATAAACGTTTTTGTCGGTTTATTTGTATTAACAATCTCTCCCTTTTTGTTGATGACAAAACCCAAAGTTTAAAGTTGATTAAAAGCTGGTTATTACTGAATTTTAGTTAATTTTAATAATCAATTTGTCTCTTACACCCCTTTCTGTGAAACAAAAAGATGAATGGATCGTATTTTATATTTCTTGATAAATAGTAAGCTCCCCTAAGATTGGAGAGGTGCATAGAGAGCACAAAATATGAGTAGTTAAATAGAAAGGGGCATTAAAAAAAAACCCCCCCTTTGCATTGTGAGAAACCTACAAAGAAAAGTTAGACAGCTAAAAAGGTAAAAGTGTCCATTGTAGTACCCTCATGGCAAGCCGAGCTGTACCTGGAAATGAATCCGGCTTTGTTACAGCGGACAAAACCGGCTGACTAAAAAGTCAAGTGTTCAAAGAAATTTACAAAAGAAAAATGGTTTTGTTAGCACATTAATTATATTAAGTCACAACAAGATGTTATCAAGTCTTAAGAAAGTTAAACTAGTCTTGTATTGTAATAGGCTAGTCAGGTTCAACAGGCTTGGATTGTAATCTAATATTGTACTGTTTTCGGGCTCAAAAGCCCAAGTATAGCAAGCCCCGGCCCGTTGAGAAAGCCCATGAGACCAACTATGCAGGCTAGGGAATAAATATCTCTTCAACAACAGCCACAATCTTGGTGAAGGAATTTAGATTTATTTTTCCATCACTGTAACCTTCCAACTCTCACAATATCAATCCATCTTTTCCATGATTCTCTCACTAAGATTTCTTCTTATTATCTAGCACCTTGGTATAGATTATAGTTGTGTAATGGGTTAAACTAGTGGGAATAACATGGGTAACCTAAGCTAAAGGGGTGTTTAGTGATTGAATTTTGTATTTATTGTTTGTATTTTCTTTGGTTCAGAAAAAAGCAAGAAAAAATCAAAGTTTGATCTTTGTTTCGCGTGGTTAAAAAGTGTTAAAGACAACTTGTACTTTTAGGCTTTAGATCACTTCCTTAGCATCATTACTAAGTGGTTTTTAAACATCATGTCGTAGCTTACAAGAAAAGTTTGAAGATGTTTTCTTGGCTGCGTTTTGACTATCTTCGTAGGGTTATTTTTAAAGATTTTAGGTTTTCCCCCATTTGTTCGGGATTCGGGCTCTCGTTTTCTAGTTTAATTTAGTAATTTTTAGGATTTTCTTAAACGTTTTTGTTCGTTATCATCTAATTTGACTTTTTCAACCTCTCAAATCAATTCCTTCCTTCAAACTCAAATCTTCGACTGTATCGATTGTCCAGTCCAGCCTCGTTGGGGATAAACGACCCGGGAACACTCTATACTACTTCTCGGTTTCATTGATTCTGCTTTTAGACTATTCTTACTATATATTTTATATTTTATTATATTATATATATTTTAAGGTGTAGTTTGGACGGATCACAAGGACAGCTTGCGTTTTGTCTCAAGGTTGCGTTTTGTCCATTGAAAACCCTTGTTTTGAAAACCTAATTTCCCGGAACAGGTGGTATTTGACCGAATTTGGGAATCTATTAATCATTGTCTAATCAAAACATAACATCAAGACAAACAAACTTGAAGGACTTAGAACATCATTTTGGACTTAACATACAACCAATCAAACCAACAATCAACTTAATTATACTTGAAACGTCAATTAAATATTCATTCACGGTTTCTTCTTGATTTTGTAAAATCCAGCGAAAGATACGATTCTTTTCTCGGTTTTAATCAAAGATTTGTA